>JAKSZP010018929.1:0-61034 GCA_022478985.1 Massospora cicadina | reverse complement strand
ATACCAGGTTACTTTTCTGGGCAACATTGTTTTTGACCAAAGCCATATGATAACTCCAGACAAGGGAGAAGGCTATTCGTGAATGGCACACCCCCACCTCAGTCAAGGAATTGAGGAGCTTTTTGGGGGGGTGTACATTCCTCAAGAAGTTCATGCCCAATCTCTCTGAGGTGGCAGCACCCTTATATAAGGCCAGCGGTGCCAAGGTGCTTCATTGGTCCCATTTTGGAGAATGCTTTCCAAGCGGTGAAGTGCACCTTTTTATCCACATCCTTCACCATGTTGATCCTGCAAAGGAGTTCATTGTGTCCTCAGATGCTTCCAACTTTGCCATTACGGCTGCCCTGTTACAGGTGGGTGAAGATGGGTCTGAGCATCCCGTGGGATATTTTTCTAGGAAAATGTCTTTGCATGAGTTAAACTACGCCGTTTATGACAAGGAGTTATTAGCAATGGTGGAGGTGCTGATTTATTGGTGTCATCACTTACATGGCTCTTCCCAACCATTCTGGGTATGCACTGACCACCGAGCCCTGTTGTACTACCGTGCTCCACATGTTTTAACACCACGTCAGACCCGTTGGCATGAGACCCTTGCCCTATTTACATTTTCCTATGAGTTCACCAAGGACAAGGAGAATGGTTTGACGGATTCTTTGAGCCGCAACCCTGCTTTGGCTCCCAATCCAAAGGAGGTAGAGATTTACAACACTCAGTTGATGATTCCCCCAAGTATGATTCTGCCTCAAATTCCTAAGTCCACGGTACATACGCCAGCGCTCATGCCTTTGGAAAATGCAGCAGAATATAGCATGTTTAGGAAGGTAGTTCTTTCTCAGCTGTTATCAGCTGAATATGCTGTTGTTCTCACTAAGAGTGCTCTGAATCAGGAGGACTTATCCAGGGGTTATCACGTGAAGGATGAGATGGTGTGGTTTCAGGGATGCCTATGGGTTCCTGATGGACCACTGCGCCTGGAGATCATCTAGGACCATCATTATGGAATCACCATTGGTCATCCTGGAAAAGCAAAATGCTTGAAGTTAATATGACGCGCTTACAATTGGAAGGGCTTGCCTGTTCAGGTAGGGCGGTACTGTAAAGAGTTCCTGATCTGCAAACAAATGAAACCCAATCAGCAACCTTTAGCCGGGTTGCTGGTACCAGTCCAAAAGGCTGAAGGGCCCTGGACTTCCCTATCAGTGGATTTCATGTGGAGTTACCCGTTTCAGATGGGCATGATGCAATCATGGTGGTGGTGGACCGCTTTACAAAATTCGCCCACTTTATTCCTTGCAGAACAACTATAACTGCCGCTGAAATGGTCAGGCTCTTCGTCGCCCATGTATTTGCGCTTCATGGGGTTCCTCAAGAAATCATTAGTGAAAGGGGACCCCAGTTTACCTCCATCTTTTGAGAAGAGTTGTGTAAAACTCTTCAGATCCATCCCTGCCGTTCAACTGCTTATCACCCCCAATCAGATGGGCAGACTGAGTGATTGAACCAGTGTTTGGAACAATTTCTGCGTTGTTACACCACCGCAGACCATTCAGATTGGTTTCCTCACCTTCCTATGGCCCAGTTTAGCTACAACAACACTTTGCATTCATCAATCGGTTGTTCACCTTTTTTTGCTAACCACAGCTTTAACCCTGCATTTAACATGAAGCCCAGCTGTGGTTCCAAAGTGGAAGTGGTGCTGGACTTTGCTAAGACTCTCAAGAAGATCCATCAAGGGGTGTCCACAAGTTTGGAGGCGGCTATGCTGATTTATATGTAGAATGCCGATGGAAAGTGCCGAGTGGGTCCAGAATACAAGGAAGGGGATCTCGTGATGCTTTATGCTTGCAACATCCCTATCAAGCAGCCATGCAAAAAACTGGGTCCAAAGAGGATTGGTCCTTACCGTGTAGTTAGAAAGGTGGGACATGCCTCATACCAGTTGGATCTTCCCTCCGCGTTTCAGATCTTCTCCATCTTTCATGAAAGTAAGTTGAAATTGTTTGAGGGTCCTCCTCCTGTGACTCCTGAGGCTTATCTGGTGGATGAGGCACCGGAATGGGAAGTGGAGGAAATAGTAGCATCCCGCTGGGTTAAGCGACACCTTGAGTACCTGGTATCCTGGAAAGGGTTTGACGCAGCAGAGAACAGTTGGGTGCCAGCACAGGATTGTGTACATGCTCAAGACCTGATCGAATCCTTCCATAATCGTTTTCCTGAGGCTGCAGGATCTCAGCCTAAGCCAGCCATTGCTGCTATGAAGTTGCCACCAGCACATAAAAACTTCTCCTTAGCAAACGCCCCTGGAGGGGGGGTGGAACCCAAGAAGGAGGAGAGGGTAATGTCATGTTTGGATGACTTTATAGTAGTAACTGAAGCTAAAGACAAGGCTAGGCAACAGGAGGCCCAGAAGGTGAATTTTCAGGCTCTTCCTGACCTGAAACACACCTTAGATCAACGCTGGGTGCAAGCCAAGCATGCCCAGGTTGATACTAATTGGGTGCAAAACGCCCAGCCTCTTATCTTGGCTCAGGCACTAAAACAAACAATTTACGTTATAAACAAAGATGGTTTGATTCACTTGGTTGGAGAGCAAGGGTTTGAGTTCCTCTCAAGCTATAAAATTTTAAGCTCAGGTAAAATATGGCTTCAATCAATTACTTGAGTGAAGGCACTTTTGGTGTATTTTACTAAAACAGATGGAAGCGTCTGTTTATTGGAGCATCAAGGCTTGGGCGCACTTCTGCAGAACCTGTTTCCCCAGCCCACTTTAAATATGTTTTTGCAACCAACATTCCTTGTTGGTCAACTTTCTTTAATAAATTTACCCGTTATTTTACGTTTTTTTACAATGGTTCCTTGGGCGAACATGGTGGTGGACCTCTTCAGGGAGGTCTCCAACTATGTGGGCCAGTACCTATTATCACCATTTACATGAATCCCAGGTGCTTTCTTGGGCCGTTCAGGTCCCCTCCTGACCAATACACTCAAGACTACTCACACCAAGTTGCCCTTGACTATGGACTCCCCGTTGGTGTCTACTCAAGTTGGGAGTTTTCTTACTTACCTGTTCTCATATGTGGTGCTTTACACCCTCGCCTGGGTCACCTTCTGCTCAAGAGCCATTCTAGGTGCCCCTTTCCCATTCTCTTAATGGCTAGTTCCCTAGCAATGTGGGTTCGCATCCCACATCACCTTGCTGGGAACAAGAGAGTTACACACACTCTCTTGACATGACCCAACAAAATGAAGAGACGTTCTAAACGGTCAGTATTGTGTTTCCAAATAGATCTGTGGAACAAAACGCACACCAAACTGGCCACAATCATCAGGGACATGAGGCCCTGGGAGCTGGGAAGGGTGGCAAAAAATCTAGGGCAAAAGGCAGCAAAATAGGAGGAGGTGGATCCTGCGGAATAGGTGGCAGAGTAGGTGGATGACTCAGGTACAACATTAGGGGCAAACCAGAGCGGAAAACGGACTCCAGCCATTGCAAAACTTTGCAGAGTTGTATTTATTTTGGAAAAAACCAAAGTACAAGAGAGGTGCCCAAAACCCTAAACTTTATTAGAATGATCAGTTTATCTGAGAAAAGCAAAGCCTTTCTCATCTTGGGACTAAGTATAATGGTTGCTTCATGAAGATTCCAGTGGTTATTGTAATCTGATATGAGTTACAATCTTCGTCGTTTTTCAACAAAATCAAAAAATTTTGAATTTGGTCAGATTCCAAAACCTCATATCTTGTGGTTTTTTGGGTCTTGAGTTCGATTCCCGCCTTGGCTTGTGTCTTAATTAAGCTGTTTTCCTCATCCCTGGCTGACAAAGTTAAAACCCATTTTTTGTCATTGACCTTAGATAGGTCATTGGTGACCCTTAGGGGTTCTGGTCTCTGCCCCAAGGGCTTTTTGGATTTGGCTTTAGATGGGCGATTAATTTCAGAAAATATGTTATTAGCCATGACATAGCACATGTTGCTCTGGGGGAGCACCAGGGGGCAGCAAGTTACCACTTGGGTACAAGCAAGATGGGTGTCAAGATCTTTGGGAGGAATGAATCATCCTATGGGTTTGGAATGACTGGGTGAGCCAGTCTGAGTGTGCTTTCCTGCCAGACGGAAAACAGCGGGGGGAGTTTTGTCATTGCCCATACTGGAGCAGCTGGCAAAGAATCTGAGGACATCATAGTGAAACTACAATGGGTGATCAAGCTTACTTTATTAATTTGTGTAATTTGCTTGGAAAGTTACATCAAGCCAAAAGAGAGTTTTTCTTTTTTTCTTTTTTCTTTCTTGATTAGCCCACTTATTGGCCCTTATTAGGAATTTTGCATGGAATCAGTTGTATATATGGCTGGTCCTAATATCTTGATTGTGTATATGAACTTAGATGTCCTCTCAATCACTTTGAATGTCCCAACCCATATATGATCTAACTTTTACAATTGCCCAAATCCATGGGTGTTGCAAAATAGAACTTTGTCATTAACCTCAGATCTGGCTAATTTGTAGCAATTCCCTAAGTCATTTTTTTAGTACTATATGGTCCCTAAGTCCTTTTAATGTCAGTTCTTTTTCATGGCAAAACTGTTGTTGAAGGCCTGAGCTTGTAGTTTGATTAAAGCATCTGAGAGCTTCTTGGTGTATTGAGAATAAGTGTTTCTGCCAGGTTCCTCTAGGGCCAAATATAGTAGCTTTGGCAGGGCTGGATGTCTTCTATATAATACTTGAAATGGGTACATCCTGGTTGAATAATGGTAGGAGATATTGTAGGAAAACACTGCCAAACTTAGATAAGTACTCCATTTGGATGGTTTGGCCAAAGTTAATTTCCTGATAATGTTCACCAATGTCCCGTTTGTGTGCTCAACAGTACCATTAGTTTCAAGAAAATAGGGAGCAGAAAGCACACCCCATACTCCCATTAATTGGTTGAGCTTGGTAAGGACATTGGCGGTAAATTTGGTTCCATTATTGGTTATAATAACCTGGGGACATCCATGCTTGTGGATGATGTTTTCAAGGATGAACTTTGGTAGTTGCCACTCCAGCTTCCTGAATAGCCTTAGCCTCTACCCATTTGGTCAAGTTGTCAATGGCTATGATTATATACTTGGCCTTCATATTGCTTGTTGAAAGTGGGCTGACAACGCCAATAGATACGGTGTGCCAAGCAAACTTGGGCTAAAAAAGCTGGTAAGATGTGCTTTTTTGGAATATTTTTAACTTTGGCACTCTGCACAGCATTCTAGCATTTCTTGGATATCAAAATGCATTGACTCCCAATAGTAGAGTTTGCTTCAGGTGCTCTTTTGTATTTTTGAATCTGCCATGTCCTATGGCCTTATGCGCCACCATTATTAGGTATGTTCTGGCTGAGGGTCTTGGAAAAATGTACTTTTTGCCTTTAAAACTTTTGTAAAGTGTCTTGTTTTCTATGGTTTTATTTTTTCATAGATCCAATAATATTTTTTGGATTATTCAGGATCATCTTGATACTCTCCGCTGATCATTTTCTTAAACAACTCATTAGAAGCCCAACTAAGTGTTGCAATGGTGGATAATTGGGATAGGCAATTGACATCTTGATGTTTTGCCCCAGCTTGATGCTCAATGGTGTAGTCATAAGCTTGAAGCTTTAATGCCCAGTAAGCTAATCAGCCCTCAGGTTCTCTTAAGTTGTTCAGCCATCTTAGGGAAGCATGATTGGTAACAACTCTGAAATGAGTGCCATGGAAGTAGACCCAAAATTGCTTGCAAGCATATATGATGGCTAAGCATTCTCATTATGTCACTGTGTGGTTCCTTTCATGAACGTTTAAAGTCTGACTAGCAAAGGCAACTGGATGTTCTTCCTCATCTTCTCCAACTTGGGATAAGACGGCCCCACTGCTGTTAGGGATGCATCAGTTTGAACAATAAATTCATGATCAATGTCCAGGTATCAATGAACAGGTGTGCTCAATAGGGCCAATTGCAGTTGGTCAAATGCATACTGGCAAGCTGGAGTCCAGTTAAAGGGGACCTTATCTTTAAGTAGATAGAAAATCGGCTCCCTAAGTTGTGCAAAATCAGTGATAAATGACGATAGTATCCAATCATGCCTAGAAATACTTAGAATTGCACTTGAATTTAGAGCATTTTTGGACATAGCATCCAGCTTAGAGGGTTGGGGCTGAAGACCCAATTTGTCAATTACAATTCTAAGATATATAAGCTGGCCTTTGAAGAACTGGCACTTCCTGGTCTTGATTTTAAAGTTTGCAGCTGCTAGCCTTCTGAAAACCTCCTCTAAGTGTTTCAGGTGGTTGTCAAAAGTGCGGCTGAAAAAGTTGATATCATTAAAGTACATTAGTTCACATGATAACTTCAAATCTCCCATAATTGTGTCCATAGCCCTTTTGGAAAGTAGCCAGGGCATTGCAGAGCCCTTGAGTCATTCTCATTGGCTAAAATAGGCCCTCTTGGGTTATAATTACACATTTTTCACGCTCCTCTTTGGGAAGATCTATTTGCCAATATCTGCTCATAATGTCCATTGCTTAAAAGAACTTTGTGCCTCAAGCCTATCCAAGGCATTGTCAATTCATGGCAGAGGGTACAAGTCCTTCTTTATAATTTTGTTTAACTTCTGATAATCAATGACTACTCAGTTGCTTCCATCCTTTTTCTTCACTATTAAAATTAGCAATGCCCATGGACATTTGAAGGTACTAATATGCCACAATCGAGGAGTTCCTTAATACTTTGGATACAACTTCTTTTGATAATTTCAAGCATCTAATTGGGCATAATCAAATTGTTTTATGATATCTAGTATTGATTTTGTGGGTGACACCCTTAGCACATCCCAAGTCAAAATCATCTTGTGTGAATCTTTCCTGATATTTAGAGAATAACTCCTGAGCTTGGTTCTTCACAAAGTTGTCAGGTTGCTTAAATCAGCCATAGGGATGACATTAATTATTCTAAGTAGGTCTTTATTGGGAAGCTCTAATTTGAAAAAAGTTTCAAACTCATGGAATGAGTGAATTTCTGAGGTAGGAAACAGGTGCAGAAATGCGATTGTTTGATGTCACTTGATGGAGATGGGCCAACTTTGCAGGTTTGTACATATGTGTGTATTTCCTCATAGCCAGTAATGATAATACCATGGACAATGTTTGGCTCAAATAGAGATTTAGACCATGGTTGACATACTTCACTATAAAGTCCTTCTGGGATATTAATTTTTAGTCCTGTTGAAATGATTACTTGATATATGGATGGTATAGTAATGCTCTGATTTGATCAAAGTGGAATTCCCTTTGACTCATTGATCTGAGTGGGTTGTGTTTTTATCTTTGACCACACTTAAACATACTCAATCAGGACTACTTCATCTTTGTAGATCAGATTTATAAATAGTCTGGGTTTCTTTTCTCAACTGCCTTATCCTGGTCATAGTAAAGTGAAATGACCTGGCCAATAATGGTGAAAATATCATCCTTATGATTAGTACAACTCCATATATCCTTATAAAATCAGTCCCAATAAGGGTATCATAGTTTGTATTTGGCAACACTATAGCAGTGCTGTTACTACAATGGATTTGAATCTGAGAGGTAGGGTACTGTATGCGACCAGCAATTTAGTTTTGTGTGCTCCAGCTGTTCCATATTCCTGACATTGGGAAACATTGGGCGCAATTTTCAGTTTTTTAACCAAATTTGTGCTGACTATATTAATAGGGGCACCACTATCAATGATGGCCTGAACTCATACCTTGTTTACTGCTATGTCCACATAAGTACATTCAAAGTAGTTTTCAGAGTTATTTATTGTATTAATGCTGTGATTGCTGCCCAATTCCAGGTATGATTTCAGGCTTGAGCAAATATCTGAAAAGTTATCTGCTAAGGCCTTTATAGGAATAGCTACTTGAACATTGTTAAGCTTAGGTAGGTCAGTTGACCATCTGGGTTGAAGGTCTAAACCCTGATCAATAATCTGTTTTGAGTAAGGTTTTGATACCTCTGCTCAGGCTTCTATGGTAATTTTCAAGGGTTAGCTGCTTTTGCTATGGCCCAAGTATGACCATCATGATATAATTAGCCATGATGTGGTGGAGGTTATCTTTGGCAACATATTCAGCCCTAAAGAGCTCACCAGGGTCAGGTGTAATGGTTTTAAACATCGGTGGAGTTAGAGAATTCCACCTCTACTATACCTGCTCTTTTCCCACCTCACTGTTGCTGTTGATTTCTAGAGCAACGCTGACCCCAAGCTTTTTGTTGGACTTTTGTAGCATTGATTAGCAAAATGCCCCATTTGACCACAGTTGGGGCATGTAATCATCCCTTTTTGCTGCTTTTGCTCGAATTTTTGGTTTGTAGTTTGTAAATTTTTCCCCTGTTCAGACATAGTATTGCTTTTTGGGCCCAAAAATTGGGATTTTTGCTGATCCTTGGGCTGATTAGGGGTATTGAAATTATGGGAACAGCTTTTCAAGTAATTGGTAAGCCCTTGGATTTTTAAGCTTCCATTGAATTCAGGCAGCATAACATTGTGCAGTTCATGGAAGGGCATGATTGTGTGCTCCATTGCAATCTTGGCGTCAAACCTATCTATTGCATTGCACTCATGCAGAAATTGTGCTTTATGGAAAAATCTGTCTGCAAAATCCTTAATTGTCTCATTCTGCTTGAATTCAATATTAAGAAGCTCTCTTTTTTGGGTTTCTAATTTCTCAGGCCCTCCAAACTGTTTTTTCACTGCAATTTTGGCACCCATATAGGACCAATTATAACCCAAATATGGCATAATGAGGGCACAGCTATGGGCATCAAGTGAGTTAATCCGTGCTTATCCTCTTGCATGGTCTGATGCTCCCCTCATTGCTTTTCAAGTAGCTTGAGGAAAGAGTGAACATTTCCATCCTTATCAAACTTTGGTAAATTCAATGGTTTAAAGTCATCTCGCCCTGTTTTGGGCATTAGAGTGGTACTTTTTCTTAAACTTCTTGGTGTATCATCGCTTATAATTGGTCCTCTTTACCATTGGGGAGTATCTGGAGTCAGGATTGATGCCAGAACTCTAGGTATAGAATGTATGTTCAAAATATTAGTTTCTGCATTGGTGTCAATTTCTGATGATTCAATTTCATGATATTGCTCCAAACTTTTGGATTCTGACGCTTGAATTTGGCCCTTAATTTGTTTTTCAGGCTGTTTTTTGGCCAAATAAGCAGATCTTTTTCCTATTTTCTTTTGCTAAAGCTGGGTGAGCACTGGCAGCTTTACTTTTTGAGGGATTTAGATTCTTTTTTAAGGTTGTCATACTCCTCTTTGAATAAAGCTTGATTGGACGTTATGCTTTTAATATATTTAGCCATACTGTCTGCTCAGGAATCTGCAGTTGATAATTGCATTCTGAGTTCACAATTCTCCTGAGTAATTTCAGTATTTCTGGCCTGCAACCTTGATACCACAGTCCATATTTTTAAAATTTCCTCTTTGATCTTGGCCTACTCTTCATCTTTATTTAGTATGGCTAGTTTTGCTGCAAGATCTTTGACATTTTTGTTTACAGCATCCATCTTAGCCTGAACATAATTCTTAAAGTCATCAACCTTTGCATTTAACTTCAGGTATTTTTTTGGCCTGAAGTAACATGTATGGTGAGTCATTCTGATTGAGAAAGTAGAAAATCAGAATTAGTTTCCAGTTTTCAACATTGGGTATTCATATTTTGTACCCATCTGTGTGATAGCCCATGGTGAGCAAGAACTTCTGTGGCTATCTTTGGGACTCCTTCATCTAGAAGCTCATCTAGGGTGTTTAATCTCCCATGAGCTTTATTGGCAAGTCCCATATTATCCACAATTTCTTTTTGGACTTCAGCAAAGCTGGAATTTAGTTTGTCCAGTAGAGCATTTCAGGAAGATTGTTTCTCTTCTTGCACATGGTAGATTTCTGTGATTTACAGATTTTGTCTAGAAATAATTTACTGGGTATGCTTAATTGAGGGTTGAACAAAGTTAAACAGGAATATGTTAGTTGCTTGACTGTCTGTGAGATGTTTGGCAAGAGATGCTATAGTTGTATCACAGTACTTCATGTATATCTTCATCCTAAGCACCTGATCCTTAAGGTAGTAGAACAGGTCAAAGAAGGGATTGATTTATAAAGTACCAATCCTAAAACCCTGATATAGGTTTCCAGCATAGCTTTTACACTTGCAGATATAAGGTCAATTGGGCTGGTTGTATCTGCATGAGCTCCCCCCACTGTGATAAGATCCAGAAAGTAGAAGGTATCTGCTTCAGAGCCTTGGTGACTGGTATTAAAATAATCTGAGATTTTCTTATTGCTAGTTTCCATCTTGTTGTCACTTTCTCATCTGGCTGAATCTGCTATAAACTGGTTATAGGAATCCATTTCAGAGTGTGTCACCAGTTTTGAGTGAGCACCAGTTATAAAGTTCTGAGGATCACTTGCTTGATAATTAATATCCTACATACTTAATTGGGATGAAGTTCCATTGAATAATCTTTGATATTACCAGTGGCTTATAGTATCCTCACCTATAGAAACTTACTAGGTATATTCAAATAACCCTGACTCTTCTGTTCAATTTTGGCTTAATTTTCTAGTATAATCAGGATCATCTCCAAGACAGGTTTCAATACAAGCTATGAATTTGGTACTTCCAGCTTATCAACACTTCTCCAAAGTTAGGATTCAGATAAAGACTAGGAAAGAGATAAGATAATATATCTTTTATTAAAAGGTATTTATTTGATAATTAGTTATTAGGATAGGTGCCAGTATTTATATCTCTAGGGTATCTCCTGGCTACATTCAAGCACAAATTTCAACAGATATTTTACCACTTCAGTTTAGCCCTTGAACTGATATTACTGAGATTTATTTTTAGGTTTATTTTTAGAAAAATACTCTCAAATATGGGAGGATTTCAGGGATAAAAATTGTAATAAAAACATATAAAATTATCCTAGTATCTTCTTGATTTGAGTTTTATCATACTGCTGATGAAATACACCTTCTGTGAAATTCTTGTATCAATTGAAATAGATAATATACTCCTAATTGGGAGATCAGCAGGCCTCTCTCTTGATAGAACTAGGTACTCCCCTTTAGGCAGTTCATGTGCAAGTGCTATTATGCCAATTATATGGATCAACATATAAAGTTTACCCTAGGGCAGGAAATTGATTACATTAAAATATCTTTCAGTCTATAGGACTTTTAGATATCATCTTTAGGTCAATCCCAAACAGTTTCTTATACAAATTGTTAGATATTAAGTCCAATATTTGGGACCAATTGCCAAGTTTTGGTGTAGTGATAATTGGCCATAATAAGCAAGTAGATTTGGCCCAAGCTTTTTGATAAAGTAGTTGATTAAATTGACGTTGGGGATAATCAGCCCAAACTGAGTAATTACAATAGGCTTGAGTTAAAAATTAGAGTATTAATTCAAGTATTGGGAGGATAATTGGCCTGATCTGTTGGTTTTTGAAGGGTTTATTTTTGGGTCAACCACCAGAATCTGATAGTAGGTAAGCCCTAAATTATTAGGGTTGGATTTGTAAATATAAAAGAAATATCCTATTTGGTAAGCATACCCTCATCAGCACTACACTCCCCATAGGATTATATTAGTAATAGTCTAGCCATATCAATCTTACAACAACCTTTAACTTGAATCATTTATTTAGGCAGTAGTTTTGACCGTCGTGAATCCTACACCCACTCATGACTACTTGTACAGGATCCAATGTTGAACGATGAGCTACCTTTGACAGATGTGTAAATTGAAAAAGACGCACAGTTTAATTTTTCAGTTGAGGCATCAATACGATACCCACAACTTTTAGGCTCCCGGCCACCCCACATGACATAGAGGTGTACCAGTAAGACGGCTTTATTTAAACCCTTTCAAGAAATCGTCAAGGGAAAAGCCCTGGGGTTTAGATGGCGGTCCCTCTTTTGCACGCTTCTCGTTCTCGAGTATTTTGGCCAGGTTGAGCGGTTTGGAGCCCTTCTTCTTTACGGGGGCCTTGGGCTGAAAGGTCTGTTTCAGACGCTTACCGGTTGGGACGTATTTGTCTGGTATCGACGCTTTCGCTGCCGCATCCGGGTTGCAAATTTTGGTTGAGGCCTTCCCGGGCTCTGAAGTTTGGCTATCCTTGAAACGTGAAGGATCCTCCTTTTCTTGCTTGGCCAATGAAAAGTTGGGGTCAGTTGGTTGTTGGTTGGTACAAACCGCGCCCTCGCCTTTAGGCTTTTTAGGGACCGCAACGAGGGTAACTGCCTGGCACAGCGAACAGGAAAACTTTAAACGGTTGGACTTTGGGGTACCAGCAGCGCGAGTCGAGGAATCATAACCCGAAAGCGATCTTTCGCCGTTGAATGAGGCCTTGAAGTTATAAGTACGGGGTTTAAAGCAAGCCGTTGCAGTTGAGCCTTGCGATCTAAACACCCGTTTAACCGTTTAAAGAATAGAGGCTACCTTTGGGCCGGGCGGGCATCCCTCTCTAATTTGATGGTGCAGGTGACGCCGGGAATAAAGATGGCCCCACAGGCTTGGCAAAAGTTCGACCGGATTTTGGCTTGGACGTTGGTATCGGCAAGGATGCTGCGCTTTTGAAATTGGCTCATGTAATAACCCGCCAGGCCCGGATGGATCGTGAGCGCGCGATGGCCCAAGTTCCATAGGTGCGTCAGCCCGATGTTGGTATCCCGAGCCAAATTAGACCGACCCTCGGCTCTCACCTTTTGGGACTCTTCCGACATGAGTTTATTCCCCCCACACTTTAAAGCGGCTTGGGAGTTTTTAAAAAAGGGATTTAGAGGAAGGAAATACCAAACCGGCGAATTTATAAAGTTACGAACCCATAATAAAGTTTATGTAGGTATTTATAAAAATTAAAGATTAGTTTCAAACCAAAAATAAAAACATTAAAATTTTAAAGCGGAACTGGGTAACGTTCAATCATAAGCTTACCCAAACCTTTGAGATGGGCTCAATACCTGACTACCTTTGGTTCAAAGTTAACCTGACTCATCTAAAAATTATCATTTTGAAGTTGATTTGTAAACTTATTGATAGTTATACGAACTTAATATTGTTTGCTCCGAATAGTTCTTTTAAGGGCTGCTTCACATTAGACCGCGTCTTAAATTAACGGACGTTAATTGCGTAAACTACGGAGCGTTTATTCAATGAAATATGATTTCAATATGAGTCCATTCGAATTTGAATTAGCTGTTTTACCATACTATCCTTTTTTTACTTCGATTTCAACAATTTGCATTTCGATTTCAATATTTTGCGTTTCAATTTCAATAATTTGCATTTTAATTTCAACATTTTACAAATCAATTTCAATATTTTGCATTTCAATTTCAACATTTTGCATTTCGATTTCAACATTTTACAAATCAATTTCAACATTTTGCATTTTGATTTTTATATTTTATACTTCAACTTCAATATTTTATATTTTAATCTCAGCACAATTTTTAGATAGTTTTATTTTATTATTCCTGCTGAAATAGTGCAAACATATTAATTCTCACTCTTTCTTATATTAAACAATATTTGTATATCCCTTATATCATATTATAATCTACCAAAAGAAAGCACTGATGCAAGGAAATCGATGAGTCTGTAGTTAGAACTAGATATGATGCAATCACTAAAACTAAAAATATTAAAAATGAATTAAAAAATATTGAATTTCAAATATAAAATATTAAAGTTGAAGTGTATATTGAAATTGAAATGTAATATCTAAATTGAAACACAAAATGGTAAAATTGAAGTATAATATTGAAATTGAAATATGAAATGTTGAAATTGAAGTATAAATTGACCATCTAGTACTAAAAAAAGAAATTGAAGTATAAAATGTTGGAATTGATTTAAAATGTTGAAATCGAAATGCAAATGTTGAAATTGAAGTAAAAAAGGTATATATGACATGACAGTAATTAATTTAACCAATTTACCCCGAATAAACTAATTAGTTTGACCGAACTTAGTGGCTCAACCAAAAGTATTGTGAAGCCGATTTCGAGTTCAAGTGGCTAAATTAGATGTTAGTTCGGACAATTGGATCACCTCGTGGGTAATCAGATACCCTTTTAACGTGAGCTAGATAAACCAGTACTAAACAATCCGCTCGATCCGCATCCTTTAAAAAGCTGTCGCGTAACGGTTGATTAACTTGCAGCTGATATAAATTATCGACGCGCTCCCACTGCCGTAACCCTATTAAGTACAAGTTTCAAGTTGCCAAACCTTGAACCTAAAATGTATTATCTCAAAGCCAAGGCTTTAAAAAGATTGGAAACCGTGCGACGCTTTATAAACCTCAGCATTATCAACGCTTCAAAACGCTACGCTATCGCACACCCAACCCCTCTGATATCTTGTAGTTTGGACTATTCTAAATTGGCGGGTCGGGTTGACGCCAAGTTTCAGATAGGGTACGTCTTTTATTTGGTAAAGGCTGCATTTTAAAGTTTAAACTTTTGGTATACTCTTACCCGTTATACCTTGTTTTACGGTGAGCTTTGGCTTTATAAATATAGTTCGCGGGCTTAAACTTTTTATACGGGATCGGTGGGGCGGAATTGGCTTGACGCATTCGGGCGGCTTTACCCTTTTTTAGTATTGGGATGGTTGCCTTGTTTACTGGCCGCTTGCTTTTGGCTTAAGCTTTAGTCTTCGTCGTCACCTTATCGGTCTCATTTTGAACTTGGGCTTCTGCGTCGGTGGTGATTTAAACTGGGGGTGATGGGCTTTCAGAGAACATTTAAATAGTTAGTAAAGAGGCTCGTGTTTTTTTATTTCAGCCAACTTAGTTGCTTCACCGCTACCGGTTATACGCGTTATGCCGGTAATAGTGAGTTAGCTTTAAATGGCTGAGCACTCGCCAATCGGGTCGCGTTTGGGGTGCTTACTTCATCGGGTTGCCTAAGCCGAACGTAACATGTGCTATTTTTACTATTGGTATCTGGCCTTACATTTTGAAAGTTTTTTTATTGGGGTTCTCGATTGGCT
Organism: Massospora cicadina; assembly: GCA_022478985.1. Classification (NCBI taxonomy): domain Eukaryota; kingdom Fungi; phylum Entomophthoromycota; class Entomophthoromycetes; order Entomophthorales; family Entomophthoraceae; genus Massospora; species Massospora cicadina. The sequence goes on along the minus strand of JAKSZP010018929.1, from coordinate 45,962 downwards.
GCAAAGATAGCTTATAAGGATATGGTTTACAGATCGCTGCTCGTTTAGCTAAAGATCACAATTTTGGTCAACATTGGCGGGTTATTCAACCCTGATCCCAAGTTTTATTTAGCCGATCCCTGCCCACAAAGGTGTAAAGTTTTTGCAACTCCCTCCGCGGCGGCTTCTTTTGATTACTCGCTGATTTTACCAAGGTTTAAAAGCTAATCTTCGGCAGCAAGCTGGACCGTTTGGAATTTGAGAGGGTTTCCGAAGCCACGCTCTGCCATCTGGTCGATACCTTCGAAGACTTGGTTCAGAAGCATGGCGCCAGGGACTTTGATGTCGAATACTCGGTAAGTGATGCCTACGCTTAAAGGGTTCCGTTGTGGCTGCGTGCACATTGGGCTCGATTTGGAATCGGAGAATCTGATTTTGAGATGAGATCTTACTGGAAAATTTTCTAGGTGGGTATGGGGAGTTGGGTGGAAGTTTTATTGTTTGTCTATACCTGCCTTTGCACTGGTGCGCCTATTAGATTTAGGTTAAGTTTTGGTATGCGTTATTGGGCCCATGTTTTTAGAACCGCGTATGATTTTTCACGATATTTGCATGGCTTTGATCAAACCAACTTTGATCTACTTGGGTACATTTGACCTGCGCCGAGTGAAGGCGAGCCTGCCCACCAATCGAGCTTACGGCCCGGTTCCAAAGGGGCTCTTAGTTTGGCACTAGGATATTTATGCTAACACCCTTTAGAGCGGCGTTCTAACTTTATCCCTCGGTGAATTGGGTACGTACGTCATCAATAAGCAGCCCCCCAACTGCCAGATCTGGCTTTCGTCGCCCATCAGGTAGGAAGCTGACTGGTTCAATTTTTCATCGGGGTTGCGTTTCGACCTACCTTGGCCTATCATGCGCGAGCCGGTTGCTGGTTTGCAATAGGCCTTATAAGCTATTTTGGTCAAAGCGCCGCGCACATTTTGAATTGGGGCCTATTTGTTTACCCATGGCTGATCGCTTGTAGTGGGCCCAAACGGTATGACTTTGACGTTTCAAGTGGCCAATGGGTTTACCACCGGGATGGCACAACCCTTACGCAGCTGCTCGAGAACGAACTCCGTGGCGCGTTTGGTGCCGAGGTGAGGCTTTAGATTAAAGCGTCGGCTCCCGGTTAAGTACCTTAGCCTAGTTACCTGCCTATGCTTTGAACTGAGGATGGGATGGTTTACGCTTATCTGTAAAGCGAGTTTAAGGGTTGCTTCAAGCTTTAATTTTAGGTGTAACTTAAAGCGCGCAGCAGGCCACTTTGGCTAGGCTGGCAACGGATTAAGTGCAACTTTAATAGGCTAGGGTATTGTGGTAAAACCCTCCTAAAAGGAATACTTTCAACTTGGCCCACTTATTTAGAAACAGACTTTTGGATATGTACTGAGTTGGGATGGCTTAAAACCGCAAACATTTTTAAAACCTACTATGGCTACCGCTTCTTTCAACGGGTAGCAGCCTTGGGCTTGACCCGATGGCAGCTTAGATAATGTTTCATACGAGCTTGTAAAGTTTGAGGTATTACACTTTGTTCAAGATAAAAACCATGAGACCTTACTTATCGGTCCGCTTTAACAGCTACTTTTATCAGATACTGCACTTTATTCAAGCTAACCTGGAGACCTTACTTATCGATCCGTTTAAAAAAAGATATTATATCAGATACGAGATTGGATCTTAGCTAATAGGCTTGAGAAGATTTTGTGGTATAACTGATGTAATTAATTTTGGATGCCAAAGGGGTGCTCGAATTGGGTTTATATAGGCTGCAACGCCAAACTTTTTAGGTGGGGTGGGATCCTTATTGGTACACCAAAAAAGCTTTAGGCTGGGATTGGAATCACGTAGCTAGATGCTTACAGACTTCAACCATCCATAAGGGATAAAGGTAGGTCACCGGGCCAGTTGGGCATAAACCCAAACCAGTTAAAGCTATATCTTAATTACCCACACGTTCATTTACTGAGCTTAGAAAGGGAGGTGCCAAAGCGGTCCAGTTATACTCTGGCCAAACTTTTGTTAAGGTTTGGAGCTTGACCTAATATATGCACCAACCCAAAACTTATCCCGCTTTAGTTTAACTGATAACTATAGAAGCTATAGGTTGGTCCCATCGCTACACCGGTGACAACTTAACTCTTAAATGAAGTTATGGGTTAGTATACTGTTAGAATCGGTGCGGCGGCATCATATTTCCAGCGCACAGGTTAAACACCCACCCAATCCAAGGCGCTGTATGAGGTTAATACCCTTGATCAAAAACTAACAGAAACCCTAAGATTTGGGTATAGAGTTTCTATATAACCAAAACATGGGGGCACTGTAGTATCAGATACTGCCAGTGGCCCAGGGCTTGCTAATGGTAGCCTTTCTAAATTGGCTCACTCAGCTTGTCTAGGAAAGGGATATCCCTCGCATTGACAACCCTCCTCAGATATGCATTCTCTAGCAGAGATCTCATTGGTGCCTTCCATAGTTACTAAGCTGCACCTCTGGATGGCAGACTAAAATCATAATGTCCAAATGGAGTTGGAAAGCAAATAGCCAATGTTCGTATCATTTTATTAAAAAGATGGGATATGCCAGATGTAGTCAAATTACCTGCAGATGGCTATAATAAATATAGGACCTTATTGCCAATGATTATATGCTGGCACTGGGCAGCGTAGGATAGTACGCTAAAATATAGTAGGGGGTGATATAGTGATTGAGGCCACGGCATCCGCAGCCGATAAATTTGGGGACCAAGCAATGCGCCGGTAAGGATTTAGGGATTCAATTAATAGTAAATATTACTTTAGACCACTACCAAAAAGGCTGGGGAAGCATGGTGAAGTAATTACTATACTAATCAAATCAGCTATCTATTATTAGTCGAAGTATAAAATTAAATATATAAAAGTAATATTTCCAGAGGGTCAGTCAACCTTTTTAATATTTCCCCCGCTTGACCAAACCTTAGTAACGTAGATGTGCGGGGATAAACTAACTCATTGAAAATCTGGAGCCATCAGCTCAGACCCCTACCAATCTTCTTTCAATAACTTACCATGTACATGGTTAATGAGGTGACCTTTAACAGGAGCAGTCAAAGTGTAGGCATCCATGGATATCTTCTTAATGGTCTCAAAAGCACCTTCCATATATGCTCCAGCTTACAAGTTCATCCAAATCCATGGTAATCAATATAACCTGTGTTCCACTAAAGTAAAGTGGGGTAACGGTTGCCAGTCTGTGTTGAGATCCTAATATGATTGGATGATAAGCCCTAAATAGCCATGGCAGATTGGCTAGAAGCTGCCAACCATAATTTGCAGTATACAAATATTTAAATTCCTTAGGATGAGTCAATATTGGGTCTGGAAGTATAATTATTGGATCACCTCCAAATAAGGCAATAAGGCAATGTTGAAAATTGGCAAGTATTTAGTAGATCACCTCAAACTAAGCCAATATAGAATTTAAGGATAGCATACGCTGCTGGAGCTGATGAGAATACAGCAGAACTGAATAGTCTAAGCCAAAGGAGTGGTATTGACCAAAGTTGCTGCTATATGAGATGGGATGATTGAGTGAGGCAGTTGTTAGTAGGGAAGCGGAGAGCAGAGCAGAAGGAATCTGCTAGTATTAAATAAAGAATTGTTGTCAGAGTGGTTCACTTCATAGTTTGCTAAATCATTTACAGTTGGTTTTGAGGGCTGCTGATCTTCACATTGTCCATCCGTTGCTCAGCGGGTTTAACCCTGTGCAACCCTTATGACATAACTCAAATAAATTGCCAAATTTATAATGCTGCGGTATCCTGCTCACAAGATTTTATTTTATGAGCTAGCATGCTGGAATTTACAGCACTTGGTAGTTGGATTAAAGCCTGCACCAGCAGTTCCAAGTATCTTGTGGGAGCCATGGCTTCTTAAATGATTCAAGGTTATAAAATTGGGGGGAATTGCTGGTTGCTTCCTATAAATCAAACCAAACTGGGAATGTCCATGGCTAAATGATATGATATATTATAGGCGGAAACAGCAAAAGGCAAGAAAAAGGGTCAGCTGGATGCCCGCACTGTAATTATCTTATGCAAAATTCCAACATGCATACTGTTCACTTGTTCAACTGTTACATTGGTCTCAGAATGGTAGGGCATCAACAATACCCTGCGTATACCCATTGAGTCACTAAGCTTGGAAATAATCTGAGATGTGAAATTGGTCCCATGATCTGTCAGCAGAAACTGAGTTCATCTACACTGATAGATGATATCTTCTAATATGTACTTAGCCATTGTCATAGCGCCTAAGTCCTGGACTTCTTTGGTCTCCACCCACTTAATGAGGTAATTGCTGGTCATGATTATATATTAAAATTGACCTGAAGTGCTTGCCAGAGGGCCCACATTAATAGAAATGGTGTGCCAAGCAAAGTTGGGCTTAGCCAGTTGATAAGCGATGGCTTTCCAGTTGGGCCATCCACCTGGCATTCCTTACATCAGCGGAGAGTCTCAGGAATGTCAAAGGTCATCAATTCCCAAAAGTGATGCGGTTTTAATGGCTCAAACGTTTTATTGAAGATATTGTGCCTGTCACTTTGTGGCCCCAATAATAGTATCAGTTTTTTCCATTGGTCAAGGTATCCAAAATTACAGATTCTTTAGTGCCTTATATTATTTCCTTGTTGGATAACTGTGTCTTCCATAAATTTTCTAAGAAGAGCTGAAATTCTGCCAGTACATTGCTATAATTCTTATTTAACATCTTATCAAATAAATCATTGGCTACCAAGGCCACAGTAGGCAGTCAAGATAAAACACTCAGCATTTTGATGCTTGATGACAGGTGGGTGCTGAATTTTAATCTTTAGGCTTGTAATTTCAAGGCCCTGCAGGCCAATCATCCTTCCAGCTCCTTTAAATCCTGTAACCAATGAAAGGAGGCATGATCAGTTAATACTGTAAAGTTTACTCCATGGACAGTAACCCATAATTGTCTACACATGTAAATATCTACCAGGCACTCCTTTCCAGTGACTTTATAGTTCTGTTCATGGATATCCAAGGTTTGGCTACAATAAGCCATGGGATGCTCAATGCTATCAGAATCAAGTTGGGATAACTCCGCCATAATGGTGGTAAGTAAAGCATCAATCTGATAATGGATGTTTTCTTAAATTGGGGTACATCAACTGTGACAATTGGGTAAGGTAAAGCCTCAGTTTATCAAAGGCTTTGCTGACAGTTTGGAGTCCACTTAAAGGGTACAACATTCTTGAAAAGTGTTGAATTTTAGAAGAGAAAGATGCTCGCTGGTGCTTTATTGCTTAATTTCCAACAAAATACTTGGGAAGGTATACACTACTTGTAATAAAAACTAAATACTAATTAAAAATAATGGGTTGGTTTTTAATATGTTTTATTAGAAGTTGCAATAGGGTAAAAAGAGAACCCTCTTAATGGGTCAGTAATTAATATTTAAAGCATCAAGGCTTAAAATTCAGGTTGCTTACTAAATTTCAAATTAAAAATATGAGCTGTTGCCCTATTGGATCTCTCAAACTTGCCTCATTTGGGTGGAATGGCCAATTGAGGGTTGGGAGCAGGAAGGACTAGTCCATGAGGTAATGCTTTTATATATTTGACCCAATCAATGGGCTGGAAAATTTTTGCACTTGGTTGGACCCCCTCTGACCCTATAAAAGGGGCCAGTTTCCGTGGGGTAACCTGTACTAAAATAGAATAGGCCAGGGGAGGAGCCTCAATAAACTTCCTGAATTTGGCCAACAATTTGATGCAATCCAACCAGCCAAACTCAATTTGTTTGCCCAATTATTGCTAGAAGTGTTACCCCAATTTGAGGGGTTCCACCGAGAATTGGCCAAGGTCTTTTGGCCGATTTCATCTGAATTTTATCCTTATTTAAAACCAATACACTATTATTAGTAATCAGACTTGTAATTGTCTGACATTACCCCTTCAAGAGTATGAGGGGGAGAATAAGGGTGCGAGAACTGGGCATGGACTTGGTTGATTGTAACTCCAGTAGCAAGGGACTTAATAGAGTACTCCTCCCCTCACTTATAAGTGGCTACAAAGGGGCCTTCCAAAATAGACCCAAGCTTCTCACTTCTGAGAATGATACAGTTGTGGTAATACAATACCAAGTCCAATGCTTGAAAGGAAGAGAGGGGCTTTCTTATGCTCATTTGCAGCTACCCCTTATTTTGTTACCATTTTAGCTAAGTTGGTCATGGCATCAGACTGCAGCTGGATAATGCGTTTTGACAACCTTTTTAGCTTTATGAGGATTATCTGTACTATCAGAGAAGACTTCTTTTGCTAGCAGGGCTGGTGTTGAATTTTTGGGTTTTGCTTCAGAGGGCTGGTTCTTCTTTGGATGTGGAATGGAGTGTCGAGCGTCTATTGTGTGAGGACAATAGACAGGATGGTGATTATAATTTAAATTATAACTTCTTGGTAGTATTTATTTTGTATACCCTGTTGTTTTTACTTGGACGATGGCATGCCACCCTGATCTTACTGATCCCAAGTAAAAACTAATTAATACAAAAGAAAGTACTAAACACAAAAAAGTTTATAAATTAAATTAATAACAAGTCCAGTTGTTTAATATATTTTATTAGTGTCAACTTAAGGGTTATTTATAGGGTTCAATGTTAACCACATCTTACCCATGACGTTTTACTTTCAGTGGCATTTGGCCACATAAAAAGTTTGTAAGAACGTCTACAATACTTCAACTCAGGGCGTCATGCTCAGCCTCAGGGTCAGTGTAAACACCATCATCATCCTTGAGATGGCGTTTCATCATGTCTTCAAAATAGCTGAACCAATTCACTTTCACATGTAATTGGCAGCACATACCAAGGCGATTCATATCACTAATTAGTAATTAATTTGATTGAAAACTTGACCAACATTAAAAACTAATTTTGACATAGACCAACAAAGCCCATGTGCCTGAGTCATTAAATCAAAACTTAAATTTAAGTTTGACCTAACCAACAAAGCCCTCAAGCCCATGTCAGCATAGTCAAATATAATTAAGTGAAATCACTAGGCCACAAATTTAAGTTCAGATATACTTGGGATATCTTTGGTTTATAATAAGCAACAATTTAGATCCAGTCAACCATTCAACAGCTGGTACTCCTGGTTCTCAACCATAAAATACATGGAAGGGAGACATTTTAAGGATTCAAGGGTAGCTGATATGGTAGGCATGAGGGCACTAGGTAAAATTGATACCAGTGTAGGGGATCTGAGCTGGCCATCTTTCATAATATGGAAACCAGGTGTTAATTCTCAGCGTATAGGCTTGATTACACCAAGTCAGTTTGCACAGGGTATTAGCCACTGAGCAACCAAATCAAATGATATAAAGATTGCTGACTTACTAATAAAACTCAAAAAACTATATATGGAGCTATTGCCCCTTATTTTGACCTTTATTTAATATAAATTGCAGACTTATCTGCAATTACTCAACCACACAAAAAAGATCCCCTTTATAATCCTCCATGTGACTCTTTATAACTTGGTTCCCCAAGCTGGATGCATCTTCAGCTTGGTAGTCTTCAATTAATCTTTCCTTTTCTAGAAACTCTCATTCATATTGAATCCTTGGCATAAATCCCCTCGATTCACCAAATGGTCATTATTTTGATTGATTATAATTCATATACCCTTTTTTCATAAATCTCAAGACTTGTCTCAATTCCCCCTCTGATCCATCAGAATGGGTAGCATATTGTCCAGTCATATCAACTTCCCAACATTACCCCCCTTTGACTGGATGATAGGCTCTTACTGTTTATATGCTTGGAGGAACTTCGCGTGAACTCAGTTGATAATCCAACCCCCAGCTGGTTCCTTGATAGTGTAGACATCCATGCCAGTATTCTTGATTATCTCAAATGAGCTGTCCCAGATGTTGGAGAGCTTGTTTTTCCACCCAAATCTGTGATAGTCATGGAATAAAACGTGGTCCCCCACAGCAAACAGCGGAAGTCCATTCCATCCCTTCTGATTAGCTGCTTGATTGCAAATCTTCTTGGCCAAACTGGTGGAATAGGCTTCCATTTGCAGCTTGATCAATGTATCCATCATAGTATTCACATACTGCTGAGGATCCACACCACCAGTGTCCTCTACACACGAATAAAGCAAGGTAGGCAGAGCCAGATGTCAACCATACAGCAGTTGAAATGGGCTCTTACCAGTGGACAAATGATAGCTGATATTATATGCAAACACAGCGGTAGGTAGAAGGGCACTCCATTCTGATGGACAATCCTTTACCAATTTGTGAAGTATGTTCACTAGGGTTCCGTTGACCCACTCCACCATTCCATTTGATTCCAGATGATAGGGGTGGTCAAAACCCCACAAATCACCATCAACTCGTTCAACTTTGGAAGGATATGCAAAGTGACGTTGGTTCCATTATCCATAAGAATGAACTGTGGGCAGCCATGTTACTGTATAACACACTCCATAATAAACTTGGCAGTGGTGACTGCGCCCAAGTCGCTAATAGCCCTGGCCTCCACCCATCGGGTCAAATGATTGATGGCAACAATTATATACTTGGATCAATTGGCGCTAGTTGGCAGAGGTCCCACTACATCAATGAAAATGGTGTTCCAGGCAAACTGGGGTTTAACTAGCTGGTATGTGGTTTTCTTGTGGAAAGGCTTTTCCACTTGACACTGATGGCAACAACTAACCATTTCCAATATGTTGTAGTGCATACTCTCCCAGTAGTATTGGGGTCGCAAAAACTCCAGCATTTTCCGCAATCCTCCATGTCCTACAACCCGATGAGCATCCCTAATAATCAAGGGTCTGGCTGAAGGTTTATGGAAACTTAGTATCAAGTCTTCAGTATGCTTATATAGTTCCTCTTCACGTAGAAAAGTATCTTTCCTGAGCCCATCTAATACCTTGATCACCTGCAGTGGCTCATCCTGATATTTGTTTGCCACCATCTTCTCATACATTATGTCAGCTAAATCAGCCATGATAGTGACCGTTGGCAGCTGAGAAAGACAATCCACACTTTGATGTTTTGCTCCCAACTGATATAAAATCTAGAAATCATATGCTTGAAGCTTCAGGGCCCAACATGTGAGCCATCCTTCCAGTTCACGCAGATTCTGTAGCCAGCGTTAGGAAGCATGATCCATCACTACTTGGAATCTTACCCCATGCAAATATACCCAAAACTGTTTGTAAGCTTAGATCACCGCTAAACACTCCCACTCAGTCATGGTGTAGTTTCATTTGTGACAGTTCAAGCTTCGACTAAAGAATGCAACAGGATGCTCCACACTGTCATCGTCCTTCTGGGATAATACTGCCCTTATAGCGGCAAGGGATGCATCCATTTGTACTATGAACTGTTTGTCAAAGTTGGGATATTGCAAAATGGGTGCGCTTGCTAACGCGGTTCATAACACATTGAAAGAATTCTGGCATCATTCCGTCCAATTGAAGGAAGCATTTTCTTTAGCAACTTGAAAAGCGGGGCCCCAATGCAACTGAAATTGGGAATGAACTGTCAGTAATACCTGACCATCCCTAGAAATACCTGAATGTCCCGCTTATTACCTGGGCGAGTCATCTTGCTTATTGCTTCCACTTTAGCTAGCTGCAGTTTAAGCCCATTTGAATCCATGATGAACCCAAGGTATTCCAATTGTTCTTTAAAGAAATGGCACTTCTGAGGCTTAATTTTGATATTAGTGGCAGCGAGGTGCTGAAACACTTGTTCCAAGTGGGCAAAGTGCTCTGTAAAGTCCGTGAGAATGCATTGATGTCATTGGGGTAAATTAGGTTGAAGAAAAGCTTTAAATTACCTAAAATCATATCCATGGCATGATGGAATGTAGCTGGGGCGTTACACAACTCTTGTGGCATGCAAATCGGCTGGAACAACCCTCTCAAAGTGATTATTGCACATTTCTCCCATTCCACTAATGGCAATTCAATCTGCCAGTACCCCGAGATCAGATTCATAGAAAAAAGTAATTTGTCCCAACCAATCGGCTTAATGCATCATCAATACATGGAAGAGGGTAGGAATCCTTCTTCATTAAATTATTGAGTTTATAAGATAGTCAATAACCACTTGATTTGAGCCATCCTTTTTCTTAACAATGAGCACAGGTGATGCCCAAGGAATGTTTGATAGCTCTAGCATTCCCTGCACAATAAGTTTATCCACCTCATTGGAGACAACCTCTTCCACTGCTTTTGAACATCTAATAGGTCACAATCGAATGGGAGGGTGATCCCCATATCTATCAGATGCACCACCCCTTGAGCGCACCCCAAATCATCATCATGTGTGAAAATATCCTGATACTTATCAAATAATGCCATAGCCTTACCTTGCTGTTCCACAGATAATCCCATGAGCTCTTCCCACAGAACCACAGTCAGTACGCTGAATGATGAGCTTTCCAGTAGCCCAAGATCCTCCCATGAGCCAAAATCATGAATACAGAAAACTTCCTCTATAGGAACTAAGTGTAGGTAAGCCACCACTTGGTGCTGCTGGATCGTTATTGTATTCTTTTAAGTTCACTAGCAGCACTTTCACCTCCCCATTCCCAGGTAGCAGTAACCCTGGAGCCACATGTGGTTCAAGCTGTGAGTGTTGGTGAGGCGCCATAATTTCTCCATAAAGCCCTTTAGGGATATCAGTTTCAAGCCCAGTCCCTACTATGCACTGGTGTCCAGATGGTAGGCTCAAAGTGCACGTTTCCCAAAGTGGGATACCTTTGTACTTGTATATCTGGTTGGGGAGGGTCCTGGTCCACCGCCTCAGTCATCAATAATGAACAGGAATTACTCCGTCACTGTATGCTATATTGATTTGAATAGAGCAGAATGGGTCCGTTGGGATTCCACAAGAAGTAAAATATATGGGTATCTGTTGGCCTAAAAATAGTACAAGTTTCCTCCGCCATATTTATCATGACACCAATTTTCCACATAAATGCCGCGCTGATTAACATGTCATAGTTGTTATTTGGCAAAACCACTGCTGGAGCGGACACCTGGACTGACCCAAATTGTAAAGGCAACGCGCTATATGCTCCTTCAGACACAGTGCTATGTGTTCCCATGGTCCCATACACTACTCGATGGTCCACATCCAGTTTCAACAGAAGTTTAGCAACCAACTGAGTAGAGACTATGTTCACAGGGGCTCCCATGTCTATAATAGTGCAGATTTTGAGTTTTGAACAAAAATGTTGCAGTAAGTACATTATATGTAAGAAAAACCATCAGCGTTTATTACATGTAAATCCAAGGGCTTTGTATTACTCAAAAAGGAGGAAATGCCCTTGCCAACCTGAGGATACTCACTAGCGATTTTCTTTACCATAATGGCTACATTAACCCTACTAAAGAGACAATGTTCGTCGAGGGATCCGCGTTGCTGGTGCTAGTCTGTTCTAGGATCTGCCACGCATATGGCTTCTGCACGTTCTGGCGGAACTTGAAGCTCTGGGGTGAACTTTTACTCTCAGAAGCAGAGGAATGAGTATCTAACAGAAACTGCTGGTATAAAAATCATCCAATTGAGGTTTGAATTCAACCCAAAAAGATATTTGGGAATTGCTAGGGACAAGTAAATTGGACTTAGTGGAGGTAGAGCATTCTATCTCTACTCCGCTCAAGCTTTTCCCTGCTCAATTTTCTCAGTTGTCATTGCATACACTTGTGGTCTGCTAGGGCAATTACCCGCATAATGCCCTTTTCATCCGCATTGAAAGCAAGTGTTTATAAAAGGTTCACATATATAGCTTTGGGCGAAAAGACCAGTTCAGAAGTTTCCAGTATGGTTCTAAGGTTGTGGACAAACTGGAGAGGCGTACATGGGCTGTAAGGGGTCCACTGACTTGTATGAGGGACAAACATGTTCTAGAGGCTGATAACCCAGTCGCTGTGGCCCATATCCTGAAGAGTTTGGAGTGGAGACAGAAGAGGTTTTTTGGGCTACATTGGGGGTGCTGATTGTGGCAGAGAGTCGACGTAAGGTGTTCACAATTTGGATAAATCTGGCATCTCCATCCAACACATGAGACATAGCATTATATAGTTCCCAATGTGGTTTGACAGCCACCGTCATCACTGTACCAACATCCTCAGTAGATAAAATGTTAGCTCCAAGTAGGACATGTGCTTCCACCGAAAAACGCTCAGCAAATTCTAACAGGGTCTTGTTTTGGTGAAACTGTATAGTCATAAAGTAAGCTTTCCATTGGGCCATCTTGGTAGCGCCCCCAAACAGCTGGAGAACAATTGTTTTAACTTCTTCATAGGATACCAAGCTATTTGGAAGATAGCAAGTAACTTGATCAGCACTTTCCACATCTAAAGTGGACAGCAACAGTTTCGCTTTTTATCAATCAGTAGTCCCTTTCACAGCAAATTCAAAATGCTTAAAGTAACCGTGTAGATTCCCATCATGACTGAAGGGAGGTAATTTTTTGATTTGAACAGCTTTGCCTTGCTCCAGGTTCCTGTCGCAAGGAGCAGACAAATTGGTTTTGGAGCGACTACAGGAACCATTCCTTTGTGAGTTATCATTCAGCTGGCTGGATGGACTCAAATCTGTCGAAAAGGACTTGGAAGAAGTGGTGTTGCGCAGGGGGTCCATCATAACGCCTGAGGGATATTCATTTGCTGATCCATAGCATTCTTCCCCCAAATCGCCACTAACTGCCCCATTTCCCCTGGCTCCGGTGTGCCCCACAAAATGTTTGTTGATTAACTGCTCCGCTTTAACTGAATAGTATTTACACCATCCATCCTGAAATTCCTGTTGCAGCATTTCATACTGATGTTGCAACTATTGGCAGAATTCCCTTTCAAGGTTCAGTTTTTGTTCCATGGCTTGTAATCACAAGAGGACTTCTTCAATTATGTTTTGCAGGTATGTATGCTGCCATCTAGCATTATCTGCTTATTGATTGGCATCATTTATTTGGTTAACAAGGGAGGCTTGTTACTGCACCAATTCCTCATTGGCCTGTTGAAGAGTATCAAGGCGCCCTTGCATGTCCGCATACTCTCTTGTCTCATCAATCAGAAGAGGCAAGGCTCATTGGCGCTCAGCCTGACTAATAACTTCCAGTTGTGTAACCCAACGAATAAGCTGGAGATATTCTGGAGATGTTGACCAAAGGATAAGTGTTATCTGCCATCTGCTGGGTACTCCATTCAATACAAAGTTGGGTTGTTTCTGCAAATAAAAAGCTGACTTGGTCCGCCACTTGCTGTTCCATCAGGGACATTTTTTCCTTAAGCTGGGCAATCATAGCTTTGAGAGCTTCCGCCCATTTGGCTAGCTCCATCATAAAGCGCTCATTCTTACCCCCAATGTTGTTACATCCTGAATACACTCTGTCAATAGGCCATGCTGATTTAGAAGTTCTCTTATTACTCGAGGTAATTCTAAATTTAACTGTGGTACCAAAATGTAAATCAATGGCAGACGTCCTCAATGCGATGATCCATCTGTACCAGCACCCCTTTGTACCTCCAAAAATGAAATTGAGGCAGTCAAGCAGGAGGCGAGTATCATGCTGCTGTGATCAAGTGAACAGTAATACATCTCCAATTTCAATATTGTGGCAAGCCAATACACATAGTAGCTGGCAAATTGATGGTTGCACATAAGTGACCAGATATTCCTCGATTCCATGGGTACTGAGGTGGCGAGCCAACCCCGTTGTAGTCACATTTAAATAAGACATGTACGGGGCATATCAATTTTCTTGATCGCGTTGGTTAAAGAATAAACTCAGGGCGTTTTCCCCAGCCTCATCTTCATATAGGCGATATTCACACAACAGCCACTTGTAATATCTCTCAGTTGCTGAGGAGTCACATTTGTGGAGCGTCCTTGTTGGTTGGTCATCAGCTCAAGAAAATTTTCTAATTGCAGATTGATCATAGCTTCATCATCCCCTGGTTTGGTTACAGTAAATAATGTCTGTTTGTGGTTAGGTACCTCCCATGCTTCTTCAGCATACCACGCATGGAATCTGATCAAACTATGTCAGAATAAATGAGGGCTCATCATTATATCCTATCTTTGAAAAACTACAGTTGACCAGTGGCCCCCTGTAGTGAGCACCACTGTTGATTCTCAGTGTGCAGGCTTGATTCTGCCGAGTCAGTTTGCACAGGGTATTAGCTTTTGAGCAACCAAATTGGTCAATATGAAGATTACTGACTTACTAATAAAACTCAATAAACTATATATGGAGCTTCACCTCTTATTTTGACCTTTATTTAATATAAATCACAGGCTTATCTGCAATTACTCAACCACACAAAAAAGATCCCTTTTCAATCCTTTGTGCGACTCTTTATAACTTGGTTCCCCAAGCTGGATGCATCCTCACCTTGGTAGTCTTCAATTCGTCTTTCCTTTTCTAGAAACTCTCATTCATATTGAATCTCGGCATAATCCCCTCAATTCGCCAAATGGTCATCATTTTATCCAATTATAATTTTTATACCTTTTTCCATAAATCTTGAGACTCATCAGGATTCCCCCTCTGATCTATCAATATGGGTAGCGTATCATCCAGTCATATCAACTTCCCATCACCAGAGTTACATTTGCTCTATCCGCAGTAACACTTGTGGAGGGATTATAGGGGGCTGAGAAAAGTTGCTGCATCCCTATAGAAGTAGCCAATAGCTTTACCACCCATGAGGTGAAATTCTTTGCATTGTCACACAGTAGGACCTGAGGACAACCATGCCAGGTGAAAATATGTTTATGGAGGAAGGTGGCAATAGCTTTTGCAGTCTTGTCAGGAAGGGCAACTGCTCAACCCACTTGGTGAAGCGATCAATGCCTACCAGGATATAGCAATTCCCACTGGTAGTCTGAGGTAGCGGACTTACCACGTCTAAGTTTATTGTATGAAACAGGTGTGGCGTGGTGGTTTGGCATTATTACTTGAGTTTGTAGCTGGATTGCTTCTTACAGATTAGGCAGGTATCTAGCATTTCGATGATACACTCCATAATTCCCTCCCAATAATACCAATCCTTCACCCGCTCATAGGTTTACGCACTCCATTGTGCCCTAGCATAGAATGGAACTCCATGATCACAGGAGCTTTCTCTGAAGGTCGGAGATAAGGCAAACAATTTACCCCTATTTTCTTATACAGTTTATCACCTTCCAACTTGGTTGCCATGGCTTAAAGATGACATCATTATGGGGGCAAACATTAAGGACAAAGCTGCATGTCAAGAGGCCAAGGGGGTGAAGTTAGCAGGCCACCCTGATCTCAAGCATACCTTAGGTTAACGCTGAGTTAAGGTGAGGTATGACCAGGTGGTCCTGGGGATGAAAAAGAAGTTTGGCACTGTATAATATTAGGTGTATTAAAACAAACTAGCTTTTCAATTAATGAAAATGGTTCACTTCAGTTTCTTTGTGAAAGGGGTCTTAAAACCCGTTCAGTTTTTAAAATTTCCAGCTTGGTTCAGCCTCTCCTACAATTGATGACTTGAGTTTAGTTGATTACCAAGTATAGTTTACTGCTCAATGGAAGTGTGCACTTATTGGTTCACCTTGGCTTAGACCCACTTCCATTAATTGATTGTTCTCCCAAATTCCCTCAAAGCCTTTTTCTCAAGACCAATTTTTCTTGTTGGTTGACTTCCCTCATAATAAAACCCTTTTCTAGTATACCTTTTTTATTTATGTTACCTTGGATGAACCTGTGTGCAGAACTCTTCAAGGAGGTCTCATGCTATGTTTACCATCTAATTTTAACAACTGTAAGTATCTCCATCCGTGAACCATTGGGCCCCTCAGGTTGCCTCCAACCTGGGTCGCCTATACACTCCCACTTTAAGCTCTGTGAGGTTCAAGTTTGGTTCTTCCCTATTAGAATAATTATCCCTGACTTAAGTTATTATTGCTCAAGCACCCTCTGCGGGGCTTTAGTAAATTTACTACTAATGACTAGTTTCCTGGCATTGGCCCTGTGCACCATGTACTATCACGCTGGGAATAGGAGAGTTATAGACACTCTCCTAACATTAGTCAACCAACCACTTTACTTTACATGCACAAACTTTTAACTGTGTGGGACTTTCGCAAAGTGCAAACAGTGTGCGCCATCTATTGGCCATGGCTGCATAGGGGCTTACCACTGTTTACTCTTTATTCAAAGGTTGGAGCATCTTGGCATTATTTTTACTACCTCCAACTGAAAGTAACAACCCTTCTTGCTTGTACCCAGTGGATATGGACAATTCACAGTCCAAGAATCGAGATTCCCTGAATTTTCACCAAAAATAATGAAATTGATTCAAATAAACAGGGTTTTCTTTGGAACTTCATCTAGACGGTGCATATGGTGTCATTGACGGTGAGCCTGGGGGTAATGGCCTTAGATAACGTCAGACAACCCATTGCAGAAATAGGATTAGGATCGTTCATGACTAAAGATGCATTTTATAACTGCATTGCCATATATACAACTGAACTATTTTTATTCTCTTATGGCTCAGATATGGAACCCATTTCTGTGTATCAAATTACCCCAGAGAACCCACGCTTGACCACCACAATGATCCGCGGAGCCCAGGAGGTGGAGAAGGAGTTACAATTACAATATAAAAACGTTTATGCAGTGGCTGAAGATATGGTGGTATATGTGGCCTCAGTAGTAAGAGTGGCTAAATATCCCTCTCCATTCTTTGATGCAGAAATGTACTTTGGGGGCATGTTAGAACATGAAGAAGAGTTTGGTGGTGAAGTGTTGACGTTGTCTGCTATGAATAAAGATCATTCAGGATATTTTTTGTTAACTGTTACCCTTTCATCCCCTTCAGATAAAATTAGCAAAACTATCTTGGTGAATACTGGAGCCTCTGAGAATTTCTTTAACCAAGACCTAGCTGACTACCTTGACTTTAGTTACTTTTCAGGTAGTATGCTTAGAGGAGGGGCTCCTAAAGGTATTTATCACCCTGAAGGTACTAAGGTTATTGGATTATCAACTGGGCAAGTATCTCTGATGAACCGTTTACAAGCAATCAAAAACCTTTTATACCCCATTATCATGGGAGTGGAATGGTGGCAAAAGTTTGATGTCAGGACCAACTTGAGAGACAATACCCTAACCTAACATTAAAGAATGTTTATAAATTGTTTGTTCCTTTGTCTGAGGATAACTTCCAGAGCAATTTGCCCCACTGGATCAATATCCACACCCTCAGTCTCACTCCATTGTTGAAGCTCTCACTGGAGGTATCTTTACCTTCTTGTTTGGAGGGTCTGGAATCTTAGTTTCATGCGGCTTCAGCCAATATATTACCTGCTCATTCAGAGTTTTATTGTGAATTCAAGCTCACAGTTGATTTGGTACAAATATCTTCCTCAATTTATTTTTGATCTTACGTGAGAAAAGCAGCATTAGATATGTGGATTAAGGAGAAGTTAGCCAAAGGTGCCATCTTTCAGCGTACCTCTCCTGTTTGCTCCCCCACTTCTCTTTGTGGAGAAGGCTGATGGAACTTTATGTCCATGTGTCGATTATGGAAATTTAAACAATGAGACTGTACCCAACCTCCTTCCTATCCATTTGGATTTACAGATTGCACGCTATGTGGAGAAGGATAAAGTATTCCCCACTATGGATTGCCTAAATGCATTCAATCAGATCCGGGTTAAGAAGGGACAGGAGTGGTTAACCACATTCCGTACCAGAAAAGGGATTTTCCAGTTTCAGATCATGCCCTTTGAGCTTAAAAAGGCCCCTGCTATCTTTCAACGCCGTATAGATGCAGCTTTGGGGGCCTAGCTGGGGTATTTGCGGTTGCCTACATGGATGATATTCTGTTGTTTTTCCCTGATTATGAGTCCCATGCAGTACACCTTTGACAAGTGGTGGAGGGGTTAAAAGCAGCCAACCTTACGCTGAAGATCAGTAAGTGTGAATTTTTCAATTCCCAGTTTACCATTCTGGGCAACATAATGTTTGATCAAAGGCATATGATAACTCTAGACAAGGAGAAGCAATTTGTGAGTGGCCCATCCCAACTTTGGTCAAGAAATTGAGGAGTTTTTTTGGGGATGTGTACATTCCTTAAAAAGTTTGCACCAAATCTTTCTAAAGTGGCAGCGCCCTTGTATAAGGCAAGTGGGGCAAAAGTGCTTCAGTGGTCCCCCATTATAGAGAATGCTTTACAAGCAGTAAAGTGCATCCTATTGTCCACGTTTGCCCTTCGCCACGTTGATCCTAAAAAGTTCATTATGTCTAATAAAGCCTCCAACTTTGCCATAGCAGCTGCCTTATTACAAGTAGATGAAGATAGAATAGAGCATACAGTGGAATACTTTTTTAGGAAAATGTCACTGCCCAAATTAAACTACGTTGTTTATGACAAAGAGTTATTAGAAGTGGTGGAGGAGTTGACTTATTGGCGTCATCACTTGCATGGCTCTTACCAAACTGTTTTTGTATGTACAGATCACTGTGCCTTTCTGTACTACCGCGCACCTAATGTCTTAACTCCATGGCAGACCCATTGGCATGAGACACTTGCTTAATTTGAATTTTCTTATGAGTTTACTAAGGGCAAGGAGAATGGGTTGGTGGACGCTTTAGGCCACAACCATGCTTTACCTCCTGATTAAAAGGAGGTGGAGGTGCATAATAACCATGTTGGGATTTTTGCCCATATAACCAGCAAACTAGATTACCAGTATTTTTAGGGGATAATTCCCTAATTAAAAGTGAATTGGATGTTGGTTGACCTTAATTACAGGGTAACTATGTTTGGGGGATTTTATGTTATTCACCTGGTCAGATCCATCGGGAGTTGATCTGGACAAATGCTTGAGATCTCATTGGGCATAGTTACCAATGAAATAGGGGCATCTGATAGTTAATTAATTATCAGGTGTAACAATTGGGATCAGTTGGGTTTCATAATTGACTGATTGGTAACCTAAGGATTATGTTGCGAGGTGAGTGATGCCACCTGTAACTAGCAAATTGATCAATTGGTTTACGACCTGCCTTAATGGGTAACAAGTCCCATTACCTAAGCAGGTTGCTTGTCAAATATGGTTGATTCACTTAGATTGAGAGAAAAATGTTAGGACACGTTTTCTGACTCTTTCTGTTTTAGGTCTTGAGGATGTCTAATGATGGAATCCTAGACAGGATGGGGAAGACCATTGCTGCTAAGATGATGATGGGTAATTTAATGGCAATGGCTGCCGTTTCATTGAGGAGGTGCCAACTGAGGGTTGGGCACCAAATTCCCCACAATAAATTCCAAAAATAATTCGCTTATAAAAAACACACTATTGTACACTACTTTATATTATACTTTTATCAGAATACATTGCAAGTTCTATTTTTTATCAAAGATATTGTTGCTGTGTGCAATAATTGGGAGAATTTTTAAGACAAAGAGTAAGGATCTGAGCTGGGATCCAGAGAAGAAGCTGAACTGAATCAGGGATTGCTTCTGACAGTTTGTCAAACAAGAGAAACCATAAACAAGGATTTAAATGTATATTGAGTTAGGCGGTATGAGGGAACAAATCCCTATTCAGGACATCATAAGTATTTTGAGAGGAAATACTTGCAAATCGTTGGACCAAAATCTACTACCAATATAACTACAGAAAATAGTCGCCATACTATAATCAATAATTATATCAACTACTATTGTACAATGCGGAGAATTGCACAAAACTTGAACCTGTGCAGTTAATATATTTATAGGGGTTATTAGCCAAGAATAATCAGAAAACCTATAAAATTTTACAAAGTGGTGCTCACTACAGGGTGTAGTTGAGTAGAAGAAATTAGAACGTGATGTCATAAAAATGAGATAAGAAAACTATGGACAGAGTTGGTAACCGTTAATCAAATCACCCTGAACTCAGCGGATCATCAAAAATTCATAGCCTTGGAGAAGAGAGTTTCCAAGATGAAGGAAGGGGTCAATAATGTTGAAAGTTTCAAGATGAGTTACTTGGAAAAGTAACTTCATTGAAGAAGAAAGAAGGGGACTTAGTTTGAGAAGTCTTATTTCTGAAAATGGAGCATGAAGCAGATACGTTTATTTAAGAGCATTCAGCACTGATATTGAGTGGCTGATTAAACAGGTCAAGGAGTTGAAGACTCATAAGTGTGAATATGAGCCATATGCGGTGACCAACGCCAAAGAAAGAACTCCTTGTATGCTAATTGTAAAGTTGGCAACCCTAAGAAACATGCCGCCTGCTTTTACTGCTATTTTGGAGATGACGCCCAAAATCACTCCCCAAGTGAGCCAAGTAATTTAAACAAGAGAGGTGGCTAGAGAAACCTCAGAGGAATTCAAAATGACACCAATTTTGCTGACTTTCCATTGGGATAACACCCCAGAATTTTTCCAATTGTTTGATATGACAATGTACAGATATGGCAATTGTCAAAAGGTATTGACAACGATATATTGCCTAGATAACAATTGTCAAAACCTAGTGTTGCCCCACCTGGAGGGGGACAGCTGGTCATATGCAGAGGCCAAAGTGGACATTATGAAGGAATTGGAAGCTCAATGTGCATGTCAGAGCACAAACAAAAGTTTATGGGTATTCAATTTCATATAGATGAATATTTAGCCAGCTTTGATGATTGTTTCTACCAGGAATTTCAACTTCTAGTTGGAGAGAAGATGCTGGATGATTTTAATGCCTGAATTGCATTACAAGTGGCCCTTTGGCCCTACCACAATTTTCATCAGATGATGTCTTCCATGTTTACAATGGAAATTACCACCTCTCAAAGGTAGAAAATTTTAAAATCTTGGGAGCTACCTTCATTGCCCCAAATAGAAGTTTCAGATCAAACCCATTATGAAATTTAAATCCCATTAAGGGGAACGAGGGCGCTAAGGAAATAAATGATTGAACCATGCTTGGGAATAAGCCCAAAGACTTTAAATGGAATAATAAGAAGGAGAAAGTTCGTTAACAGTGCAGAGGTTTGGTACATTTCGCTGTAAATTGCAAAAAACCCAAGAATCAAATCAACGTGGTCCAAGCAAAAGAGTTTTCAACTGCAAAGGAGTCAGGAAAAGGGCCTGTGGCCTAGACGGGGACAGTCTAGAGCTGCGGTGAACCTGTTACTCCTGATATTATGCACAATGAAATTGACATCAGTGAACTTTTCATGGATGAAGATGTACAGGATCAGCTGTATCAAGTAGTCAATTTGGATGTGAACGTGGTAACACGATCTGGGACAAAGGGGATCAACCCCAAGATAATTAAAGAGGTTGCCCAACCGTATGCCTAACAACTAGTGGACAAGATTTGAGCCACAAATAAACCTGAAGAATTGACCAAAGTTCAATTAGATGAGGCAAACCTGTTAATCCCTTTCAAAGTGATCAAGATATCATTTTCTTATTTATCATCGCAAATCATTAACACCTTTAATTTGGCTAATAATGCTGCTATACACTCAGTAAATACTATCTTGCAATACTCTGAGTGTACATATATAGATATACTAGTGAATCAAGTATGGGTGAGGGCAATTGTTGACAGTGGAGCACCCATTAATATTGTCTTGACCAAGCTGATGAAGAGGATGAAGATCTCACCTGGGGAGCTAGGTAGGTTAAGCTGGGGCCTTCACATGGCGTAACTGAGGAAAGCTCGTGGAAACATGAGCGAGTAGCTAACACCAGAACCCAGAGAGGCGCCCTAGAAAGGTCTGGTAGTGGCCTGGATGGGGAGTGGGATGGAAGCTAATAACTGTAACCCAACTTGCTCTTGCAGGTGCTTCCACTCTCCTTCAGGGGGGAATATTAGCAGGAAGGGGGAGGCAAGAGTCAGGCATATCGTCTGTCACACTACTTTCCTATGAGGCGGGGCGCTGCAAAAGCAGGCCTCAGTGACAAGGGTGGGGCAATCCTGATTGGCTGAGCTTCAGCTCACCTGTCTACAATAATCACCGCGGTTTTCTAGTTTGGCCTGAAACCTGGATAGCTGCCAGTAGCTTACATGGGCTTACATTGGTGCAGCAAAAGGCGAGAGCACTCATGTACCAAAATGACAGACTGACCTAAAAGGGCTGCAATGGTTATTACACAAAAAGGGCCAAGAGAGAAAACTTTGTCACAAAACTAAACTGGAGAGACTAACTCCATTAACAAACTGACAGCGGGGGTGACCTCTGCTGCACAGGGGGCTTCAGTCTCCTTTGCTGCGGCGGCTGCTAATGGATTTGGTGTCAGAACCAAGCTTTTCGAAGTGGGGAACTCCAGCCCATCCAAGGATCTGACGGCGAGCATGGTGGAAAGCCTCAAGAGGGTTCATGCTGTGAAAGTGAAGATTGGATGGCCTAAGGAGATGCTCATGGTCAGGGTGATTGAGGTGTGTGGGTTTACCCCACTCCATATTTCACATCTGGCTCCTGGGTTAAAACTTATGACCTTCCAGTCTAAGCTTCAAAAGGAACAGGTTTTGGCTGACAGTTTGAGCACAAAGAACGAGGATGCCGTATGTCTTGACATCAGCACAAAGATCAGAAGGTTCATTCTGAGGGATGTACCACCTGTGATCACTAAAGGGGCCATAATGTCTCAGCTGAAAGGCTTTGGCAGAGTGATCTCCTTTAATGAGAACAAGCTGGTAAAGAACTTGAAGCAGAAGTATGGTATCTTGAAAAAGTTCACCGTAGGATCTGGGTTGGGTTTTGAAGTTTGAACTTTCAAAATTATATGGAGAGCTACCTCGTTTAGTCACTGTGGGGACTTGGAGTGTCCATGTGGTACCGCTGGACAGGTGATTCTTGTGTGGTGTGAAGGGGCACGTCAGAGCCAGATGTTCTCAGGTTCAACCTCCTGCGGAAGTGGCTAAGCTGAGCGGGCCTAGCACGGGGATGCCAGTGATGGCGCCCTCTGAAAAGGATAAGTTGGCTCTCCAGAAGGCGTTGGAAAAGCTGACTGAGATGTCATCCAAAGCAAGGGAGGAGGCTGCGGCTGGCATCACTTCAGAGGCGGTGACTGGAGTGCTGAAAAGTGCAAGGAAGGTCAATAATGAGTCAAAGCGTTCCTGGAAGGCAAGGGAAGCAGCTAGACTCCAAATTGAGCTGAGTGGAGCTTTGGTGCAGTCCTCAAAGGACATTATGGAGGCGGTCGCCTCCCAAATGGATAGGGTTCTCCCCATCACTCAATTACCTAAGAGGTGGGTGACCATAAGGGATGTTGGTGTGACAGAGCGTGCGAGGCCTGTAGGGGAAGAGGCGGAGGTGAGGGAGGTGTTGCCTGCTAGCAATAGTGGGCTAATGCCTTCTAACCCAATGCCTCCAACTGAAGTGGAGGGGTCTATCGAGGACCCTGGCAATGGCAAGATTCTGGAGACTGCTGTGACTTAGCAGCCTCCACCCCAGATCAGTCTATTACTGAAAAGGGGAGGAAGAAACGTGGTCCCACTAAACCAGCTGAGGTGGAAGAGGATGGGGACCCCCCAGATCCTGACACTGAGGTCTCTTCAGTTTCGAACCTATGGTGATCAGGGTTGAATTTGCTAACGCGCGGGGTCTGTTTAGACTCAAGCAGCGGCAGTGGTTGAAACTTTAATTGCAACAACATGGGATAGACCTTGGCTTCCTCACTGCAACTAAGTCCAAACCTGGGGTGGAAGAGGACTGGGCTTTCCGGTTACCTCAGAAACAATCATTTTACTCTCATTGGTGGATCAACCAAACTCAGACTCACCCTTAGGGGAGGGGAAAAGGGAGGGGAGAATCCAAAGGGGGTATCTTGGTTTGGTGGGCGGACAAGGTTAAGGTGTTGGATAAAAGGTTATTGGTTCCTGGAAGAGCAGTGGCACTAATGTCACTATTTGGAGAGGAATCAATTTGGTTTATTGGCATATACGCGCCCAATTCTGGATCTGAATGGAAGGCCTTCTTCCAGAAGGTCGGCCTAAGGATTTAGGAGGAAGGCATTGGGGGTCAGTAGTGCTGGGGGAGACATGAACTGTGTCTGCTTTAGGGATGACAGGGTTGGGGCTTCAGGCAACTGGAGTTCTGATCCTGGAGCCCACGAGTTGACCAGTTTAATGATCGACCTTGGCCTACTGGATGTGTGGAGAGCTGGCCGTGGTGAGGAGGGAGATACTGGGTGGAATCACATCCAGGGGGATCATTTCTCCCGCATTGACCTTGTGTCTATGCCCCAGACTCTCCTGACTCGCTGTAAGTTGATCCTTCAGAATTATGATCCAGGTGCTTAGACCACAGGCCCCTAGAACTGCAGATCAGTGACCCTCAGGTTGCTTCTGCAGGGAAAGGGATCTGGAGACTGAACCCTGAACTCCTGAAGTGAAGTCCACTTCAGGATATCATGAGGAAGAAGGTGAGGTGGTGGAGAAGCCAGATGCGCCAGTAAAATGGTTGTGGATGAAGGCTGATCTCAAGATGGCTTGTGAAATCTTTGGGAGGCAGCTAGGGGCCATGCGTTTGAGGTATGAAACCTTGGATAGGAGCTTTAAGAGTACCTGCAAGCAGTCTATGGTCATAGAGGCATCTGCCTACATAGCCAAGGCTTAATTGTATTCGAAATTGATGCGAGCCTTCATGGTGGATCGCCTTAAACAAAGGAAGTTTAGGTTGGATGAGGATTCCAACAGCTATGTGGCCCTACTCTGCAAGGCAGTAGGGGCATTTAGACCCTCGGCAAAAATTTGACACTTCTTGATGAGGGAGTTGAGGTGAAGGATGCAGCTTGCATGGCTGAGGTGGCCAAATCCTACTATGAGAACCTTTATGGCCCCTCTGATAATGACCCAGAGGCATCCAAAGTACTTATGAGCGGACTGGTGGTACTGCCAAAGGAGACTCAGCTGCACCTATGTAGCAAGATCCACAAGTCAGAGGTGTCAAACGCCATCTGCAAAGGCAAGAATGGCAAGGCTCCCAAGGAAGATGGGTTGATCTTTAGGTTCTTCAAGTTATTTTGAGCAGAAGTGTCTGAGATGCTTGCTGAGCTTTACAATTAACCCCTAGCCTCTGGTATAATCGAGCCAGCATTTTCAAAGGGTGTAGTGGTGGTGTTGTATAAGAAGGGCGATCTCTCCCTCATGGGGAACTATTGGCCTTTGACTTTGCTTAACGTTGACTATAAAGATTTTAATGAAGATCCTAACCAATCGACTAAAGGGGGTTGTGGCGGACGTTGTTAGGAAAGAGCAGAATGGGTTTATAAAATGACGCTCGATTACTGACAATTTGATGCTGCTTCACCTGATATAAGAGTGGGCAAGTAAACAGTATGACCAGAGGGGGTGGCTACTGTTTCTTGATCAAGAGAAGGCGTATGATTGGGTGAATCATAAGCTTTTTTGGGAAGTGTTAAGTAGGGTTGGAATCAAGGGGCATTTGATGAGACTGCTTAAAGAGATTTATGAGAAGGCCTCATTAATTGTCAACATCAATGGGGTCCTCTCCCACCCCTTTAAGGTGTGTAAGGGGCGTGCATCAGGGAGACCCTCTATCTCCCTTGTTGTTTTTCGTTGCAATAGAGACCCTTTCAGTGGCTCTCAGAAAGTTGGACTGGAGGAAACTTATTATCATCGGCGAGGAGTACTCTAATTCAATGTTTGCAGATGATATGTGGATTTATGTTTCGTTGGAGGAGGAGGAGAAGGTGGTGATGAACATTCTGAAGATGTACCAGAACGCAAGCAACGCTAAGGTCAATCTGTCAAAATCCAGGGCTTGGCCCATTTGTCATGGAAGAGGCTGATAAAAAATTAGACTGGGCTCCCAGCCAGGGTTTGTGAGCACCCAGTGGAGAGCCCAGAATGCCAAGGGCACAGCGGTCCATGCGACTAGAAGAAGGGGAGATCTATTGGGGATGTTAGGAAAGTAAATGTTCATTAAAGAACTGGAGGCCCCCAAGGCAAACCAGATGGTTGCAATGGGGGTGACCACGAGCCTTGAGGGGGCAACCCCCAAGGGTGGGAGAGGGCAGGGAGGATGATGACTCATCCAGGGTTCGCGGTTGCTGGCCTTTGGGTTTAAGTAGGTGAGTCTGTGCGCCAGGGAGGGGCGGCACAGGGCCCACCGCGCGGGAAGGGGTGCTCTCAGAGGGGAAAACGGGCCTGCGATGAGCGTTAGGGCCAGGCCCCCTTGGCGGGGTGCTCTGGAGCCCTCAGGTGGGTGGGATTAGCAGCAGATGAGCCTCATGTGGAGGCTGAGCTTGTGGCTATCAGGTGGGGCGCCCAGGGGCTGCTCCAATAGGGGAGCGGTCTCAGAAATCCCAGCGGCAAAGCAAACAGATGGGTTCACATTAGATGGGTATGCAAAAATGGATAGAGAATTGACTCCATCATTGAGAGTGAGGCAGTTTACAGAGGATATGATCCACCGCCACATGGTGGGGTTGAGTGACTGGATGACCCATTCAACGATCATAAGGATGATTATTTGGGTGGTGTCATGCTTCGCCAGATCAATTGCCAGAGCTTTGTAAAAATAAATAGGCAGAGTCTGCAGCAAGGCGTTTGGGGTATTCAGGCTTTATTTTAGTGCAAAGCATGGGAAGAATAGAGAATGAACTGACAACTGCCCCTCAGCAGGGCAGTTGCCCTAAGTATTGAGAGAATTGCATAGTGGGGATGCTGAGGGATTGGATGATTGGGGATTGGCGATGGGATTTGGTTGGCTGATGGGTGGGGGTGAAGGGATTCCCAAAATATTGACAAAAATCAAAAAAAAACTTTTGCAGATTTTCCCAAATTTTTGGGGAAAGACCAGGTTGATGGTACCAATCTGGCCTTGACCATTCAAGTTGGGCTTTTCACACAGTTTGGATTTCCCAGATTTGTCCTGGGGGGGCTGTAGCCTTGGTGCTCGGTCATCTGTAACCCAGTCCAAACTCTCAATCAGATTGTTTACACAATCCGAACTTCATAGATCCATCCTAGGGTAGGGGCAACTGGTCTGAGTCACTTGTAACCTGGTTTGAGACCCAAATCAAGTTCTGATCTGATTTTTGGAACTGGCCAGTATGAACTGGCTCCATTATCCCAGAATTTGAAGACCAGGCTCCGACATTAGTACTGGTTATTTCCTCAAAATTTTGGTATGTTTTCCCTGGTGAGTGAGGGGTCCCAGGGGACCGCCCATGGCCCCTGGCCTGCATAATCTCCTGGCAGGTCCCCTCTATCGATCTTACCAGGGTTGAGGAGGGGGAGGGGAGATATCTGATTATCTTTAGGAGGAAGGTCAGTAACCCAGCGCTCATCAACCACATGCGCCAGGTTTCTCAACTGCAACAGGGGGTCCGCTTGGGCCTTTGGGCCCCATTTTGTCCAAAAGGGATGCTGATACCTATCCAGTTGTAGGGGCTGGTCCCCAGGACTTACACTACCCTTTTTATTTTTTCGACAGGGAAGAGGCCCCCACCTGGGGCATACACCATGGCATAGCTCTTGTGCCTCTCTGGGAGCTTTATGGCCAGGATGGCTGCGATTTTCTGGGGGGACAGGGGGCTGCTGGGTGGGAGTTGTGGAATTCCTCTATCAGTTCCTTGCAATTTGCGCAATCACATGCACTCACCCAGCTGTTCTCATAAGAGGGGTAGCCTTTCCAGGCAACCAGGTATTGGATGGATCTGCAGGACCTCCGGGAAGCCAGGATCGCCTCCACCTCCACTTCCTGGGATTTCCCAACGAGGATTGGCTATGGTGATGTTGGCTTTTTCCCTTTGAAGGGGGTCAGGAGGGAGGTGTGGAAGACATTATGCTGCTTCCAGTGAGTGGGCAGCTTCAAATGATAGGCTACATTGCGTAAGTCTTTTTCCACCTTGAAGGGGCTAGAGTGTTTGGATGTGAGTTTCTGGGTGGGGGCTTTTAAGGGAAGATTACGGGTGTCTAGCATAATGGGGGAGCTTACTTTGATCTTGTATCCAGGGAGGCGCTTCCAGTTGCAAAATTTTTGTAATCCTTGATGGACTTTGTCAAATGTTCACAAACCAGGTTGTGTGTCTCGCGGAGTGCACACATGCGGTCTTTAGCTGCAGGGACTGCTGAGGAGAGCTGGGTGCCAATTTGGAAGAAGGGGTTGTAACCCAGGGTGGCCTCAAAGTGGAAGAGGTTGGTCGAGGAGTGGAGTGAATTCTTGTATGAAAACTGTGCAAGGGGCAGATCCTTGTCCCAAGTGTCCTGCAAAGCTGTTGCATAACAGCCCAGATACTGCTCCAGTACCTGGTTCACCCACTCAGTCTGCCCATTAGACTGGGGGTGGTAGGCAGTAGATCTGCAGGGCTTGACGTTGAGGAGGGTTAGAAACTCTTCCCAAAACTGGGCGGTGAACTGGGGTCCCCTGTCACTCACTATCTCTTTGGGGGAGACCAAACATGGCAAATACATGGTTGACAAATAAATTTGCAGTCTCCGCCGTGGTAATAGAGGAGAGGCAGGAGATGAAGAGCGCGAGCTTGGTTGATCAATCAACAACTACCATGATAGCATCCAAGCTATTAGAGGGGGAGCTCCACGATGAAGTCCATGGGCCTTCTGCCTGCTGCAGGGGGTGTAGCAACCCCTTCTTCCAAGAACGGTTCAATTTTGCCTGGGCACAGGTGACACAGTGGGAGATCCAGGAGGGAATGTTCTTTGAGGACTTTGGCCAATTATAAGTTCTCTTTACGAGATCTGCGCACTTCTTGATGCCAGGGTGCCCATCAGTCTGGGGGACATGGTGTTCCTCAATAACACAGTTGCGTAGGGATGGGGGGACCCAAACCAAAATTGTGGAACCAGATGGTTCCCTCCCACAAAGTGTATGGGACTCTCTTCCGACTTGAAGACTCTAGGTCAGTATAGAGCTCTAACCCTTTGGGGCAACAGGTCTGGGCAGCAAGGACGCGGAGGAGGAGCAGGGCGTTGGGGGCAAGGTCAGCAAAGGCTACCGTTGGGGGGTCAAAAGAGAATTTGGGAGTGGGCACTACAGTAGTAAGCTCT
Organism: Massospora cicadina; assembly: GCA_022478985.1. Taxonomy (NCBI): domain Eukaryota; kingdom Fungi; phylum Entomophthoromycota; class Entomophthoromycetes; order Entomophthorales; family Entomophthoraceae; genus Massospora; species Massospora cicadina. Next base: position 16,878 of record JAKSZP010018929.1, on the reverse strand, counting down.
AGCAGGTCCTCTCCACCATTGGGTGATAGAGATAGGTTCCGGCTGAGCATGTCCAGCAGCACATTCAGGGGGCCTTTTATGATCGCATATTTAAAATGAAACCCACATAGATCCTGGTATGTGCGAGTTTGCCAGTGCCCCAACTTCTGGGGTTTGTGGTAGTATAGTAATGCCTTATGGTTGGTTCAAATGGTGGTTTCATGCTGGGCGCCCTGCAGAAGGTATTGCCATTGGGTGAGTGACCATGCCACTGCCACTAGCTCCTTACCATATATTGGCCATGCTTGTTCTTTAGAAGTAAATTTGCAGGAGTAGTAGGCCACTGGGTGCTTGACCTCCTCATGCTCCTGTAGCAGCATGGCTCCCACCGCCACCAACTAGGCGTCGCAGGCTACAATGAAGGGGTGGGAGGTGTCAGCATGCTGCAGGACTGGGGCGGTGAGGAAAACCTCCTTGATAGACTTAAAGGCCTGCTGGCATTCCGGGGACCACTTGAAGGGGCGTTCTTCCCAGTGAGGGGTGAAGGGGTGCTGCCAGTTGGGCGAGAGCTGGGGAGAATTTTTTTAAAAAGGTGATGGTGCCGAGGAAACTTCGAAGTTGTTTCTGTGTAGTAGGGGTAGGCCAAGACTGGATCACCTCGAGCTTAGAGGGGAACAGCATATCCATCCTTCAGGATGAGGTTACCTAAGAAGGTCACTTCATCCCAGAAAAATTTGCACTTTAAGGGTTTTATGAAGAGCCCTGCCTTGTGGAGGGCTGCCATCACTGCTTCTAGATCCTTGGCGTGTTGCTCTAGGGTAGGGGAGTGGATCAGAATATCATTGATGTAAACTACAGCGCATGAGAAGTGCAAGTCCCCAAGCACATCATCGATGAGGCGTTGGAAGGTGGCCAGAGTGTTCTTTAGTCTGAAGGGCATTACTCTGAATTGAAAAAGACCCCGGCAAGTGTAAATATCTGTGAGCCACTTTTGTCCCCTCACCACCCTCACCTGGTTAAAGGCGTTCACCAGATCCAACTTTGAGAAGACCCAAGACTTGGCGATGGCTTGGGTGATGGTTTGCTCTAAGGGCAGCGGGTAGGGGTCAGGGATGGTGATGTTGTTGAGGTAGCCATAGTTGACGCAAGGGCGCAGGGTGCCATTTGCTTTCCAAGTGAAAACTATGGGGGAGGCGACAGGTGAAGATTTCTTGATAAGCCACCCCTTCTCTAACATCTCGTCTAGCCAAGTCCCCAAGGCCTTGTCCTCTTCCTCTGTGTAGGGGTAGAGGGGGCAGTTGATCTTGACTAGGTCAACCATCAGCTGAAATATTAGGTCATATTTGGAGTGTAAGGGGAGCTTGGAAGCCAGCGACATGTCAAAGATGGACTTATAGGGAGTTAGAAGAATGGGAAGTCTGAAGGGAGGTCAATAGGGAAGGAATCCGGGGAGGGGGAAATAGAGCTGAGGGATGTGTCAAGGGGGAGGGTTTTCAACAAGGAAATCTCACCACTCAACTTGAGTTTTGAGAACAACAAGGAGTTATTTGCAAGATTAATGAAAACCTGCTATTGCCGCCACCAGCCCACCCCCAAGATCACGGGGTAGAGCAAGTCCTGTACGGCTGAGAAGTGGTCACTAAACCCAAAGTCATGAACGGAGAAGTGCAATGGGCATCAGACGCGGTAAGACTTCATGGGTTCTAATGAGGCACCCAGGACCGATGAGGCTTCTTCCATCGCCAGGTCCAAGGAATGCGCCGCACTGAGGTCAATAAAGTTGCCTGCCGCTCTGGTGTTGATGAGGGCTTGCACAGTAAATTTATCTGCTCCAAGGGGAAAGAGATAGGGAACAAGAAGTAAACTTTATCTTCTTTATTGGGGTGGGCGAGGGAGAGAGCAGCTGAGGAGGGGGCATGACCCATCATCAGAAGAGATTGACAAGAGGCGCCGGGCTGGTCTGTAACTGGGGAGGGGTTTCTGCTTCATCCCTGTCCCAAATGGGGCAGCGAGGGTTTATGCGTATGCTCACTCCACTCTCTGAGGGGGCCTCCGAGTTAACTGGGGGGAGTGATAATGCCAGGATAGGCAGGCTCTGAACTCTGGGAGATCGAGGACCCACTCTCCTGATTTGGAGTGAGAGCAAGGGGTGCAGCTAGCAGGGGCTCTTCTGAGGGGAGGAAACCCAAGGTGGGTACAGAGGGGGCGCAGAGGGCGGCGAGGCCTGGGGGATGCTTTCCTTGGCTGCGACCACTGGCAGGGGGAGAGGGGTGGCACGCGGTACCTCAAGAGCTGCAATAACACACATGGGGGTATGGAAAGGCCTGACCCCAATTGCACAAGCCACAGAGAATGCAATTTCTAAGGACCCAGGGAGGGGGTCCTAAGATGCATGGGCGGCTGCAGTGGTGTCCAAGGCAGCTTGGAAGGTGGAGATGGCGATTTTGGGAGGTATGGGCACCGTGGGGACCAGGACAGCAAAGGCTTCAATCAGGGAGGGTAGGTCTGTGGCTGTCAGTCCTAGTGTGAAGAGATGGAGGAGGCGCGCCAGTCTAGACTCAGGGGCCTGGACCACCAAAGTGACCAGCACCAGTAGGGGGGTGGGGTTCCCAGACTTAGCAGCAGAGTGGAGCACTCCCCTGACCCAGTGGCGGTCATCCCCATCTAGGGCGTCAAGGAGAGCTACGCTCTGCTGGGCATCAGAGGGAAGGGGAGATTTCCCCATCAGCGGTGAAGCGCACTTGAAGTTCTGCCAGGACACCCAGGATTTGGTTAGCCACCTCATCAGAAGGGATAGGGGGACTCCCAACCCTATCATGTTGACTGATGGGATGACACTTGTCACCAGGGCTCGGTGGGGTGGGGACCAGGTCAACACAAACTGGCGGCATGCTCAGATGAACGAGGCAGCTGACCAGAAGGAGAAGGCCAGGTCACAAAGAGAGATTACATTTAGGTTAAGGGCATAGGCCAATGCTTCACCAGTGCTAGTGAGGAGGGCGGAGAAGGCTGAGGTTATGGGTCAGTTCATTATGTCAAGGAAGTGGCTGATAAGAATTAGACTGGGCTCCCAGTCAGGGTGTGTGAGCACCCAGTGGAGAGCCCAGAATGCCAAGGGCACAGCGGTCCATGTGACTAGAAGAAGGGGAGATCTATTGGGGATGTGAGGAAAGTAAATGTTCATTAACATACCAAAGGCCCCAAGGCAAACCAGATGGTTGCAATGGGGGCAACCGCAAGTCTTGCGGGGGCAACCCCCAAGGATGGGAGAGGCAGGGAGGATGATGACTCATCCAGGGTTCGCGGTTGCTGGCCTTCAGGTTTGAGTAGGTGAGTCTGTGCACCAGGGAGGGGCGGCACAGGGCCCACCGCGTGGGCAGGGGTGCTCTCAGAGGAGAAAACAGGCCCACAATGATCGTTAGGGCTGAGCCCCCTTGGATGGGGTGCTCCAGAGCCCTCAGGTGGGTGGGATTAGTGGTGGACAAGCCAGGTGTGGGGGCCAAGCTCACAGCCATTGGGGTGGGGTACCCAGGGGCTGCTCCAATAGGGGAGCGGTCTCAGAAATCCCAGTGGCAAAGTGAATGGATGGGTTCACATTAGACAGGTATGCTAAAATGGATGGAGAGTCAACTCCGTCATTGAGAGTGAGGCAGTTTACAGTGGATATGATCCACCGCCACATGGTGGGGTTGAGTGACTGGGTGACCCATTCAGTGATCATCAGGATGGTTACTTGGGCGGCGGCATGCTTCACCAGATCAATTGGAATTTTGTAAAAATAAACAGGTGGAGTCCTCAGCAAGGTGTTCAGGGTATTAGGGCTTTATTTTAGCGCAAAGCGTGGGAAGAATAGATAATGAACTGACAATTGCCCCTTGGCAGGGCAGTTGCCTTAAGTATTGGGAGAATTGCATAGTGGGGATGCTGAGGGGTTGAGTGATTGGCGATGGGATTTGGTTGGCTGATGGGTGGGGGGTGGAAGGATGCTAAAATATTGACAAAAATTAAAAAACTTTTACAGATTTTCCCAAATTTTTGGGGACAGACCAGGTCAATGGTACCGATCCAGGCCTTGACCATTCAAGTTGGGCTGTTAACATGGTTCAGATTTCCCGGATTTGTCCCAGGGGGCTGTGGTCTTGGTGCTCAGTCATCTGCAACCTGGTCAAACTCTCGATCTGATTGTTTACACAATCTGAACTTCATAGATCCATCCTGGGGTAGGGGCAACTGGTCCAAGTCACTTGTAACCTGGTTTGAGACCCAAATCAAGTTCTGATCTGATTTTTGAACTGGCCAGTCTGACTGGCTCCATTATCCCAAAATTCAAGGACCAGGCTCTGATACTAGCACTGGCTATTTCTTCAAAATTTTGGTATGTTTTCTCTGGTGAGTGAGGGGTCCCAGGGGCCCACCCATGGCCCCTGGCCTGCATAATTTCCTGGCAGGTCCCCTCTATTAATCTTACCAGGGTTGAGGGGGGAGGGAGATATCTGATTATCTTTAGGAGGAAGGTCAGTAACCCAGCGCTCATCAACCTCGTGCGCCAGGTCGCTCAACTGCAACAGGGGGTCCGCTTGGGCCTTTGGGCCCCTTTTTGTCCAAAAGGGATGCTGCTCCCTATCCAGTTGTAGGGGCTGGTCCCCAGAACTTACACCATTGGCAGAATGGTGACGTTGGGTGTGGCACCAAAGAGCTCAATCCCCTGGATGGCAACAGGGGAGGAGTTTCTGTACCTTGGGTGTCCCATCCCTGGGAGGGCGTCGCCATATGAAATTTGGTCAAACTTGAAGTGGATCTTAAAAAAGCAGCTTGGAAGTGGCAATGGCTCAACTTATCTTAGCGGGGCAGGGCCATTGGCATGAACACTTTCATTCTTTCCAGACTATGGTACATTGCCGGATTTGTTCCACCGCCAGCATCTTCCATCAGAAGAATACAGAGCTCAATCATCCAGTTCATTTGGCAAGGGCGAGCATCAAAAGCCAATTACTCTAACTTGTTTTGGATTGAAGGAGGGGGCATCAGGCTGATTAATTTTGGGAGTATGTTCAAAGCACTGCAGCTGAAATGGATTGCACGGGTCACTCAGGAGGGAAAATCAATCTGTTGGTCTCCAATACTGGAGGACTACATCTCTAATGCTTGCAAGGAAAGTTCAAACAAGGATCTTGGTGTTAGCTGGGGCATCAATCAAGGGGCCATTCCAAGTGCAGGAAGCTTACCAGGCTACTGGAAGGATTACTTTAGAGCTTGGGCGGGCAGCAAGGGTAGATTAGAGGGTGGAGAGTGGATCATTGAAAGGATCTGGGCAATTTTCCTTTGGGAGGAGCTTAGGGACTGGAGATGGAACCTCATCTGCGCAAGGCCTTCAAACACTTTATTGGGGCGGTCCACTGGGGGGACCTCCTTGATGGTGATGGCTGGAGGGTGTTTAGGGTGGAAGCAGCCAATAATGTTGCCAGTACCTCTAAGGGGCTGGTAAGGAAGGCATGGGATGTTGTGGAAGCAACTGAACTGCCTTCTTGCCTGAGGGAAGCAATTCCTTCTCTGGCTGCATTAGAAGATGGGGAAGCCCAGTCAGAAGGTCGTGGAGGGCAGGATTGGCAGGTGTTTCCACGAGAAAGAGAAGGCTTGAGATAATCCAGATGGTAAAGCCTCTTTGTCCTTCAGGACTGGCTCAAGGTGGGGGAGGTAGCGGTGTCTGCCTCTCAGATTTCACAATCGCCAGGTTCCAGAAGCTACAAGACAGAGAGCTTTGCTCGATGTACTTGCCCTGGATCACTTGCAAAATGCGACCTGGCCTGATGGACCTGTGGGGGAGGAGGGTTAAAGGATGCTGGTATATACCAGCTCAAAACTTTCTCTTCCAACTCCGCAGCAACATCCTGGCCACTGGGGTGACGCTGCATAAGTGGAGTAAGCATAAGGAGAATGACCTTCTGTATGCCTGTAAGGTATGCGGAGGGGAGGAGATGGCAAAGCACATTTTCACAGAGTGTCCGGCAGCAGATGCTGTTTGGAGTAGTGTTCCCCTTTGGTATGAATCATACCAACCAGGGTGTAAGTTATCCTCTGGTCATCTCACATGGCCAGAGATCCTGACTGCATATGCCCCACCAAGTCTGCTTGCAGACAAGGAAGGGTTCGGGTCTGGTGCATGATATGGGGGAAGTGATGTATGGTCTATGGCTTGCCAGAAACCAGCGTTGCTTCCCTTCAGAAGGAATCCAGGCAACAAGCTCCCTGGCCAAAGTCAAGCGACGTCTAGTAATAGCTTTAAAATCTATGGCAATTCTCTTTCCTTAAGCAAGTCCAACTTGGGGATCAGTCTAGTCTCATTCCTCACAGTAAGGGATGGGAGGCATATTTCTGAACTAGCTGGGTAGCCTTTGCTACCTGGTATACCAAACAGTGAAGAATATGTCAGTTTGGGGGTGGTGTGAGCTACCCCACCCGCGGTCAGGCCCACTTTGGTGGTGCTTGGACTTGCGCAGCCCCAGTGTAGCGGGGGGCAGTACCTCCAGGTTTCATCCCGCAAAGTTGCCTGCACTGGTTGCCTTAATGGGCACACAAAAACTCAAAGATCTCACCTGACTTGGAATACAAGAAAGAGTATGGGACAGCTGGGCCAAATACCACCATCTCATGTGAAGCGTATAGCACTCTGCCACTTCAATTCAGATCCTTGATGGTATCTGCGCCAGCAATAGTTTTGGCCAACCAAAACTATAACATTCTGATTAAGATGGAATTTCTATGGAAGCATGGAGTTAAATGTAACTTGAGGATATTACGTTGTCCATATTGGATCAGACATTACCATTAGTTTTCAGAAGGATGGGGAAGCTCCACTGAATAGTAGAAATAACTTCATCATATTGATATAAAATCATAGCATTGTCCCAATTTAATACCAACTAGCTGGCCAGAAGCGATGAGAAATGCCAATGAAAATCCTAGAAAATTTGGAATTCCGCTGAGGATCAAGAGTGCAAAAACCATAACATCAGGATCACAAATTGTTGTCAAATTGGCAGTATGGGAGGGATACACCAAAGGGTTTTTGGCACAGGGTTCTACCCACTGAGCAGCTAGGATCAATGATGTGAGGATCGTTGTCCTAAAAATAAAATAATAGAGGTATAAAATAAATATGGAGCACTTGATCCCACAACTCTTCTTTATTAATATATTTATTACAGCTGATCTCGCTTTTACGCTAATTTTCAAACTATAAAAAACCTAACCTTCCTCAATCATCTCATCCTGCTTATATTGTAACAATTTCAGATGATAATACTTACACGGCTTAGTAACTCAATTCGCCATATCTCATTGGTTACATCAAATATACATTTGTCAATCTCACGACGCCCAATTTGAGGTGATTTACCAACAATCCAATATCGCCTAATTTCGAGGTGCTCAAATTACCATTACTCATATCAGTCTCAGTGGATCCATCCATCCCACCCTCACGACCTAGGGGCTTATCATCCAGTCATATTGAAATAGTGACACAAATAATATTCAACATGGGGTTGACATTAGAGATACTGGAACTGTCATATGGGGAGGTCAGAAGCCCCTGGAAGAAGTCCATAGTAGAGCCTTGGGTGGGCCTGGAATAATAATGCTGGGCCATGAAGAAATTCGAGTTCTCCTGGCAAATTTAAGTGAAAAACAAATGGAGATTGAGAAGAATCAAATCATTGCATTTGTTTACCTAATCCCAATGGCTGAACTGAGGAAATTCCACAATTTTGGGACCCTTGATGAGATGGGATTACCAGCTTGGGTAGCCAAGAGTATCAGCCTATTGGTTGATTAAGAGCAACTTGCTGATCTGACAGAAGGACAGCAGGAGGAGGTGATTGAATTGTTTGAAAAGTATCGGGTAGTATTTGCCCATGATGACCACAATTTGAGGTGTGTGAGAGATGTGATCCACAAGGTCGATACCAAGGAAAATTTTCCAATTAGAATGAGACCAATTTGATGGTTGAAAGTAGCTGAAGCAGTAGTGGAGGAAGAAATCAGCAGAATAGTGAAGCATGGACTTCTAGTTCTATAATCAAGCCCCTGGGTGAGTCCAATTATTATTATGAAGAAGAAGGATGGCTCTAATTGGGTAGTGATCAATTATCAGAAGCTGAACAAGATTATGAAGAAGAATTTGTATCCCCTACCAAGAATTGACAATGTGCTAGATCAATTGGGAGAAGCGAAGTATTTCTCTGTGATGGATCTGATATGGGGATATTGGCAAATTGATTTTCCAAGAGAAGATCAAGAAAAATGCACGATTACCACTGTGTAGAGGCTATATCAACTGACGAGGATGCCCCAGGGTCTGTGAAATGCGCCTGTGACATTCCAGAGGGCCATGGACGCTATACTATATGAATTGAAGTTGTAATGTGTCCTGGTATACTTGGACGATATCAATGTGTTTAGTAGGACGTTTACTGACAATTTTCATCACTTGGAGGAAGTGTTCAGAAGACTGTTCATGGACAAGCTGAAGATTAATATGAGGAAGTGTCACTTCTTCAGATAGGAGTTGAAATACCTGGTATTTGTGATCAACTCTAGTGGACTGCAGCTGCAAGCCCAGAAGATCAAAGCCATATAATGAATGGCTGTCCTAAAAAGTGTCTGAGATATCCAAGTATTCCTTGGGATGGTCAGATACTACAGAAGATTTATTTGGGACTTTGCCAAAATCACCAAGCCCTTATTCCATCTGCTAAAGGATCCAAAGATAGGATTTGTATGGAATGAAAAAGCACAGAAATCCTTCAATGAGTTATGCCAGTACCTTATAGATTCTCCAATTTTGAAATATCTGAATTTCATTTGAGAATTTATTATACAAGCTGATGCTTCATGGATGGCAATCAGTGCCATATTGAGCCAAGTAGATGAACTTGGGGTTGAACGTCCAGTGGTGTATTTGAGCCAGACACTCTCAGCTGCTGAGAGTAACTACATCATAACTGAGCATGAATAGCTTGCAGTCATTTACGCCTTTAAACAGTTCTGGGTGTAAATCCATGGAATGCACTTTAAAGTGGCGACAGACCACTCCTCGTTGCATTGGCTTCACAATTTGTGAGAATCAGATGGACAACTGGCCTGATGGGCACTGAAGTTATAGTCTTATGATTATGAGATTGTCCACCAGGCGGGGGCTTCTCATCAGAATGTGGATGACTTATCACAGTTACCAATGGTCCAGATGTTATACCATCAGGCGGATGAGTTATTCCAGAGAATGGCTGATGGAGAAATTGGGAATGAGCCCAAAGAAATCCAAGGTGCGCTTTGAAAAGCAATGAAAAACTCTGAGACTATGGATGGACAAGATATAAGATAATTATAGGGAAGCAGTTACTACTCCCAAAGCCATTGAAAAGAGAAGCTATTGTTCGAGCCGCTTATAAGGTTGTTGGGCATGGAGGCCTAAGAAAAATGACTGACCATATTTGCCAGTACTACTTCTGGGAGTCAATCAACTATTATGTGGACTATCTGTCTTGTTGTGTGGAGTTCCAGTTGCAAAAGCCACATAAGAATATGACTGGATACTGACTGGTCCAACCTTGATTTCTTTGGCATATGGTGTCCATCAATGTGATGGGACCTCTGACAATGAGCACAGGGGGAAAAGTACATAATAGTTGCAATCAATCATCTGATTAGATGGGTTGAGACAAAGGCCCTGGCGAAAGTAGATGCTACCAGTACTGCAAAGTTCATCCTGGATCAAGTAATATATTGACATGGATGCCCGCAGGTCCTTCTGAGTGACAATGGGACAAAATTTATGTCTCATGTGATCCCACAATTAAATGAGATAATGGTGATCTGAGGAGTCATGTATTTACCTTACCAGCCAGAGATGAATGGACTGGTGGAATGAGTTAATGGGAAGCTGGCCACAATGCTGAGAAAGCTTGGTCACAGGAAGAACTTCCATGTGGGGAACGTACCTGAGTTTGGTGACGTTTGCCTACAATATCAGTCATCATATGGTGATGGGAAAAACACCGTTTGAGTTGCTAAATGGGAGGAAGACCATGTTGCCTCTGATTTTATATTCAGTAGTGGAACCAACATTGGGGATGAGTGCCAAGCAGTACCTGGACTGATTGACAAATATCCTGATCAAAATGCAATTGCAAGCATTTTATACAACTTTGAAGAAAAGGATATAAGAAAAATAATGGATAATAAGAACTGACCAGCCTTATCAGAATACTGAATAGGCAAAAAAGTTGCTTATTGTGATACACAAAGTTTTTGGAGAAAAAACAAATTGCATGAATTGTCATTGGGTCCATTTGAGATTATTGCAAAGATGGAGATTATTGCAAAGACGGTGACAGATGCCTACTCCATCAAGAACCACTTTGATGGAAGAATAGTAAATTGAATCCATGCTAAGTATTTAAAGCGATGGATCAAGGGAAAAATAATAAAAAGAGTTCTTGAAGGACCTCTGAACCTTTAAGTTGGTTATGTCCTAATGATTTGGTCAAGTCTGAAAAAAGGACCACTGAACCAATTTATATGGTTAAGTCTTCGAAAGTAAGACCTCTAAACCATAGAAAACTGGTAGGTCTAAGTATATATAAGATCCATTTTGGTAGAATAAAATAAAAAGATAGACCGCTGAACCAAAACAAGGTCAAATCTTATGAAAAAAAAGAAGAAAAAAATTAAGAAAAATATAGGGAAAAAATATTAAAAACTGCATAGAAAAACTGATACCTTTATAATCTTTTTTCGCTTTAGTACCTATAGTGAAGCAAAATTCGAATTTTTTAAAAAATACAAAACATGACCGCTCAATTAAGCCATAGCTTACTAATGTTGGTGCAATTATGCCTGCTTCTCCAGCCTGGGGTGGTGGTGCGCCGTCATCTGGCATCTTTTGGCCGCCACCAAAGTGCGCCTGGGCTGGATCTGCTAGCCCTCCCAACACTAATGGCCGTTATGTTCCCCCTGGGGACTTGGCCCACCACCTTGCAAGCTCTCAGGTGGTGCTCCAGAGCCCTTTGGTGCTCCCACGGAGAAATTTGTGTTTTGGCCTTTCAGGTCAAATATGGGAATCTCTTCCCATATGCAAGCGCGGCCATCATTGAGATGGCCACAGCCTTTTTCAAACCTGCCAGCTATATTGACTTCCACCCCTTTAAGAGGTATTTTGACCTCAGCTTCCATTATGAAGCCGATACATCAGCAGCAGCCAAGCTGCAATTAATTTATAAAAATTCCTTTGCCCACCGTTTGCACCCAGCTCCCAGATGAGGCCAATTTGGTGGTCCAGTTCTCCAGGTTGCCCTCCTTCCTTTCCCCCAAATGCCTCTGCCACGAGCTCATGGAGGGTTTGGCCATTTATGGCGCAGACCCCATGTTGCAGTTCATGGCTCCCCATGAGGCGGATTGTCTGAAAGGCCCTCATGCCTTCATGATGATCTGTCCATTTAATTGTGACATCCATCTCACAATTTCCCCCTGCACCATGATCAGGTCTGCCCCTGATCATCCTTTTTGGGCACACGTCAAAAATGGCTGCGCCATCTGCCCCTTATGCTTCAAGCTTGACCACTCAAAGCGCAAGTGCCCCACAGTTTCCACTTCCACTGATTCCATCGCCCCTCCTTCTGGTGCCGCCCCAGTGGCTGCCCCCACCCCAATTTTTTGAATGGGGGTGTGATCCTCCTGCCCCCACCCTTGGGTAAATCTGGCACTGCTTCAAAAGTAGCAGCCAATCAGAAATTAAAATTTTTAAAAAATTTAAATAATTTAGCTGGGTTACAGAATCCTGAGTTGATGGCTGAAACAATTTTGGCTGAGCTGCCATGGTCAACTGTTCATTGCCAATCAGGTTCTGCCACCATACCAACTCCTGTGGCTGGGCCAGCGCTAGCTGAGCTTAATCCATTCAAGTGTCTTGATTGTATTGATAATAGTGACCATCCATACACTGTGAAGCCGTATTTCGCGTTGGAGAAGTTTTTTTAGATCCTCCTGATTCACGCCCCCACCAATTTTTCTTTAAAGCGACTGTCCAAACTATAAAAATATTAATCAAATGGCAGTGGAAGCCGCAGCTGCCCCTGCCAACACCCTCCTCCGCCAGCATCTCCATGGGGTGGTGGAACCCCTAGTTGAGGTTATTCCCATCCCAAATTTCCCTTCCAATTTTAATTAAGATGCTCTATATGAAATTGAGGAGCTTGCTTTCAGTGCAAGCTGCGCTTGCATTGACACGGAAAAAACCTCTCTTTTTAACCCCAACTATCCCCAAAACCAAAAGCGCATCAAGTCTTTTACTTGTGTGCTGACTCTCATCACTTTCACTGAGCATCAACTTGCTCAAATACGTTGAGGTGATGGATACCGCTGGCCTCATAAACAAAGAAAACCCACAACTATACCTCCTCATGCCCCATGTCGCTGATGCCCCTGCCCTTATGTTGTCCGCCATAATTCACCAGCTAAAGCGGGCCCGGAAAAAGTTTCCCCCAACTCGCCTTCATATAGCTTCCTAGGCTAATAACCTAGGGGCTTTTTAAATTTTTTAAAATTTTTAATAACCCCCTTTTTTGGATTTGCAAATAAAGATGTGGGGCTCCCACTTTTGGGTTTGGGCCCCCAGTGCTAAAAAAAGATACCTTTTTAAATTTTATTTTTATTGATTATCCTCAATTTGGGGATTATTCCACCTATGTTTCCTCTTTAGGGGGGGAAAAAGGATAAGTAGGAGTAAAAACCCATCAAAATCTATGTGAAATCAGATGCTAGTGAGGGCTAGACCTACTTGAAACCAAGTTTGTTTAGAAGATGCAGATCTCTGTGAGAAAGTGACTAGGAGAAGGGAAATTGAAATGGAGGAAGAAGCCAAACACAATACCCCAGAGTGTGGAGGGAAGCAACAGTAAAAGAAGAGGCAGTCAGTGAATAGCCCTGAGTAATGCTGGTATGGAACTAGATCAAGAAGTTTGGTCTTGAGGTGCAATGGGCTTTGTCAAGAACGCCAGACATATGGGCTGGCAAAAAGCAAGAAATACTAGATGGGGGTTGTGAATCATGCCCCTATCAAAGCCATCAGGGGAAAAGATACCAATGGGACATGCCAGAAATGAGATAGTAATGCAAGAGCGATTGGCATCTTGCAGGTGATGACTATGAGCTTCTTGGAAGCTGAAGCAGAAAGAGCAATGGAAATGGAGGGGCCCAAGCTTTGTGGCTCAACTTTGAATAACTTGTCTTGCAAAGTGAAGAGCATAGGCTTTGATACCCAATTAGGATGTTTTCAAGATTGGAAGAGTTCAGAGCTATGGACAAAGCCTTGGTGACTTGTGCCCTTAATTCTTCATAGGGGAGTTAAAAATGAATGTTGTTGGATGGTGAGTTTGGTGGCCAAGACAGCAGTTTGTAATACAGACTGAGTCAGAAGGGGAACCCCAGAAAAGTCTAACCCAGTGAGGAACAAATGATGGAGAGTGAAGGGCAGCTTCAGGGTTTGATAAACGTTAGGAGATCTAAAAAGGAGCTGAATCAGGAGAGCTTTCTAATTTGGAACTGATGACAGAGGATTGTTTTCATGAGTTGCTCAAGAAAATTGCTAACCTGGTTGGGTTGGAATTTCTGGAATTTCCCCGAAGGACGGGCACGGTTTAACTAGGATATGAGCCCGGGAAGGGATCATAGAAAAGCTTTCATGCAGATCGTTCATATTCTGGAAGACCCAAAAGGCTTGATCAGACAAACTATTGATGGGGGATCACGACTTAATTTGACAAATGGATGAAAATGATGCCAGATTTATATGATAGTCAACATTAAGCACTCTAAAATAAATTAAATAATTTTGGAAAAATTTGTCTCAAATTAATGGGATAAGCTCCCCAGAAAGAATTGGGATATAACCCAAGAGATTTTGAAGAAAAATAAAAAGGGGTAAAATAAAGGGTTTTTTAATTTGTGCAAAATGAACATCAATGGCAAAAATTTTCTGTCAAGGATGAGGAGAAAATAAGGAAATTTGGGGGCCAGCCCAAGAATTCTGAATATGTAAGCGGGTATATGCCCTGAGGGGGAAAAACCAGATCCCATGATTAATATCATCATGAGTAAATCATAAGCCTGGCATGACAAAAGGTCATGGGTCTGCACTCTGAGTAGGCAGTAGCGAAAGGAAGAGGAAGAGATCTGAAGGTCGTCCTGAGCAGCGTTAAGTACTGATGATTATACCATTTAAAAAAGAAGTATTTAACTGAGTGTTTAAATGGGGTTTTTCCCCAATCTTTTTCTCTGGAAATTTAAAAGGGGTGGTGTGTTGGGTTTTTGACCATTCCCCGCCAACTAGATTACCAGGGGTCACTAGGGGAAAAACCCCAATGTGAAGTGGATTGGATATCAGTTGACCCCTTTTGGGGGAACTATGTTTGGGGGTTTTAGGTTATTCATGGTCTACTATTGAGGATTGATACACAAATGCTTAAAATCTTGTTGGGAAGAGTTCCCAAAGAAAAGGGGCATCTGATACTTATTAACTGCAGGTGTACCAATTGGGGTCAGTTGGGGTTTTATACTGGCCTATTTGGAATTTAAGTATTGTTGCAAGGCAGTGATTCCACCCCAAATTAGCAAATTATCAGTTGGTTTATATCCTTTGGGTAACAAGTCCCATTACCTAAGCAGGTCGCTTAAATATGGTTGGTTTACTTAGATTAAAGGGGAAAAATGCTAGGACTTATTTTCGTTTTTCTTTTAAGGTCTCCAATGGGAAAGAACATTGCTGCTAAGATGATGATGGGTGATTTAATGGCAATGCGCCGTTTCATTGAGGAGATTCTAACAAATGGTTGGGGCAATTAAAAATTCCCCTAAAGAATTAATAATAAAAAGCACTCACTACTGTACACTACTTTACAGTATACTTTTATCAGAACCTTTCTTTATTTTTATAAAGGGAATTGTTGCTGTGTAAATTGGGGAGACTTTAAAGAGTAAAGGGTCTGACGGGGGAACCAAAAAGAAGCTGATTTGAATTGGGCTTTCTGCTGGTGTCAAAAAGAGAAACCTCGGGAATCTAAGCATAGATTGAGTTAGGCAGTTTTGGGGAAAAAATTGTTATTCAGGAAATCATAAGTATTTCAAAAAAAAACGCCTTGACTGAAATCAATACTTATTTAAAATGCAGATAAAGTCCCAATATTATCAACATTTATACAATTACTATCATAAAACGTGCAGAATTGCACAAAATCTAAAACTTGCAGTTAATATATTTATGGGGTTATTAAACCCAAAGGGATAACGAAAACCAAAATTTTTTAACAACCCATTTTTTCCCCCAGGTAAGTTTGGGCCTCAACCCCCTTTTCCCTTTGGGCCCCAGGGGCGGCCTTCTCCTCTAAAAAATAAAAAGGGAATACAGTATGCTCAGAAAGGTTTTTTTCTCAGCCATTTTGCCCCAGTCCTTGAAAAGGCCCCTTCAGGGGAAATTTCCGGGGGTTATCACGAAAAGGATGGGGGTGTGGTTTCGGGGCCCTATGGGTTCCCACGGCCACTTTCCCGGGAAATCATATGGGACCAAAGACGGAATTACATTTCATCCTGGAAAGATAAAATTTTGGAGTTAATTTGACCAAAAAAGGAAGGGTTACCCATGGGGGGCAGGTATTTAAAGAACTTGCCTGCGATCAAATGAAGCCAAATCAACAACCTCAAGCAGGGTTTTTGGGTTCGTTCAAAAGGTTAAAGGGGTGGACTTTATCGGGGATTTTTTGTATAATTACCTGTTTCTGATGTTAGATATCATGATAGCTTTGGATCGCATTAAAAAAGTTTTCCTTTTATTCCTTGCAAAACTACAGCCGCAGCTGGATGGCAATTTCGTTACCCATGTGTTTGAAACCAGGGCCCCGAAGAAATTATTAGTGATTGAGGACCCCCAAACCCCTGTCTTTTTGGGTTTAAATTGTGTAAGACTCTTCATATTCCCTCCCAACCCCTTACAATCAAAGGTCAGACCAAGTGGGAACCCATAGAAAGCGTGGTGTTAAAACCATGGATCATTTAGATTGGGTTCTAAACTTCCTAGGATCAGTTTTGCTCCAAACTTTGCATACTTCTATTGGTTTTCCCCATTTTTCCCAACCCTGGGTTTAACCCCCCCTTTAACAGGAGACTATGTATCTGAAATTTAAAGGGGGTGAAATTTGCTAAGACTACTAAGAAAGTACACCGGGGTTTCCACAAGTTTGAAGGAGGTAATGCAAGTATATAAGGAGAACCTGATAGTAAGAGATGAGGGGTCCAGCGACAAAAATGTATCTCATGAGCGTTCTCAAAACTTCCCATCAAACCATGCAAAAAACTGGGACTGAAAGGGGGGGGGGGGCCCACCCGTTGTTAGAAAAGGGGGTTCCCCATACCAGTTAGATCTTCTCTTTTTATTTTTAAATTTTTTTTCGTCTTTTTGAGAGAAAATTGACGCTGTTGAGGGCCCCCCCCAGAGACTCCCCCGGCTTTCAGTGGATGGGGCGCTGGAGTGGGGTGGAGGAAATATAGCATCCCGCTGAGTAAAAGAAGGTTTTAGTACCTGGTTCCTGGGGAGGAATTTGTCAGCAGAAAAAAGTTGGCCAGAACATGACTGGCACATGCCCAAAGGGCCCTTTTTGATGTTTTCCACAAGCACCAGGCCACTGGACTTCAGTAAAAAAGACTGTTGCCGCTATTTTGGCACCAGCCCAAAGAACTTTGCTTGGTGGCCCCCGGAGGGGGGGGAGCCCCCAAAAGGGGGAGAGGGAAATTTTATGTTTAGAATGCCATCATAATCGGGGAAAACACTAAGGCAAAGGCTGTCAGGGGGAC
>JAKSZP010018928.1:0-61210 GCA_022478985.1 Massospora cicadina | reverse complement strand
AAACCTTTGCTTAGCATGGTATCTAAGTATTCTCACAAAGCTTTTTGTTCCCGTTGATTACAGCTTTAGATTAGGCCGTGAGTAGGCTGTTTACCTGGAACCAAGTCTTTTGCATGATCAAATAGGCTATGCTGGGGTAGTTGATTGGCTTCCTCTTCGCTGAAAACTGAAGCCATTGCCTTAAATACTTAGGAATTTTTGCTTTACAGGCCTCCAACTCTATAATTGGAGTATCAGCAATCAACAGCCCAGAGAATCTTGCTTTAATCAAAGGCCAAGTTTCCTTTTTCCATTAAAGATAACAAAAACGGCATGATTCTCATACTGGTACTGAAGTTTCAAATGAAATGTCCAGTTATATCCAAGTATTACTGGTTTAGTAGTTTTTTAAGCACCCAGAACTCAACATCTGAGGTATAGGAACCAATATGAAGCCTAATGGGCTGATAAGAACGATAGGTGTTGATAATATCCCCATTCCCAAGAGTTACATCAAGCAATTCAATTCCTTTTGTACATTTTAAACTTTATAGTAAAATCTCAGAAATGAAATTTCTAGATGCGCCTGTATCTATTAAAGCCTCTGTACTTTCTTTATATTCATCATGGCTTAGAGCTACATATAAAATAGGATAAGGCTGAACATTTTTCTTTAATGGAGATTTAGAAGAAACTGTTTTTTCTGAGCATTCATTTGCATAATGACCAGGCTTGTGGCAATTATAACATAGCTTCTCTTTGGTCCAACGTTGTTGATAGTTAGTTCTGATGAGTTTCTTTTCCTTATATTTGTTTGAATTAGTAGGTTCTTCAATCATCAGATTTGTTGTGGTCTCAATTGAATCCTGAAGAGGCATAGTGATTGGATGATGTCTAACCAATTCTGTCCAAAAGTCACTTAAGCCTTAGAGAAAGAGAAGTGAACCCATCCCAGAATCTAAATCAGCTTTATGAAACGCATCAATTTTTTTTGTATAATCCTCCATAACTTGATCCTCCTGTCTTAGCTTCAGTAGAGCTACACGTGCTTGTAATCTTGATCCAGCTGGTGTTGCAGCAGCTAAGATTCGACTTTTAAAAGACTCATAATCAGTGCATAGACTTTCATCTCCATCAAGAGCCTTTACAAACCAACTAAGTGCATCCCCAGTGAGTTGGGAACCTATTGCCATCACTTTGCATGCATCATTGTAATAAGTGTTGGGGTAGATTTTGAATTGTGCACTTATTAAGCCAGTCCTCCATTTATAGTTGAGAGTGTCAACTTTTAGGAAAGTTTACTTTGTAACTAAAGGAAATAGTATGATTAGCTACTGTCACAGTCTGCACTTGGATGGGTCTTTCTGAGTTCCTTGATAGATTATCTGTTTGAGACTCAGAAAAAGTTAAGCGCGCCTTAATTTTACTATAGGCCTTTGACAATATATATACAGATATAGCGCCTAGTAGCATAAGGAAAAGGTGGTAATATTTTGTTTGGTTGGCAGTCAATTTGTCAGGGACTGGAATATCTTTAACCTAGTCTGGCATAGCAATTCGGTAACTTGCCATTCCTGAGCTAAGAGTCCAGTATAACAAGGGAAGGATGCTGATAAAAAATTAAAGCTGTAAATAAAGGTCTGTTGGGCCCTAGTATAGGTTGTAGAGCTTCAGCTAGACCAACCCCCATTAGGGCCAAGATACCAGTGACAGTGGGCAATTGTGAAATTGAGTTAGAGGAAATATTTGGAAATTAAGAGTTATTCAATTGTTATATGCTTTTAAAACTATTGTGGGGAAGGCCGACCATGGGATGGACACTTCTGAATATGACTCAGGAAAGATAAACTTAGTACCAGGGGGGGCACCCCAGAGAAGCGATGCTATCTCTTGTTGCCAGCGGGAACGCCACTTATGGGGAGGGGGAGGGAACGTGTGAAGGGGCCGTAGCCACTATTAAGCATGTGTGAAGGAAGGGGTCTGATTTGATGAACCAGACTGGGAACCAGGAGGAGACCAGCTGTTGGCGACGCGGTGGGAGATATCCAAACATCCACGCTTGAAAGCGGTCCACCAAATGAGACTGGAATCTGTGGACAGCTTCTGGGAGGGTGGGGATGGAGCCAGCGATGGCATCCAAGACAATCGTGTGGATAGTCCACATGGCGATTGCAACCACCAGAGCACGGAGGAGGGTGGAAGGGGGGAGGCCATTGATGAAGCAAACACATCTCTTGACAGACTGAAGGGATGCGTTTGATCCTGGCCTAGCAGACGTTGGACTTCGCGCCATATCACTTTAGAGGTGGGGCACTTCTCCAGGCGGTGGAACAGCGTTCCATACTGGCCACCCACGACACAGGATGAGTGTAAAGCGTTAGAGCGCTCAGCTGTACGATACACCCGCCTCAGGCAGCGCCACACATGGGAGCGGACTTGAGGCTGCAACAGAGGATGGTGTGCGTATTTCCATATAGTCTTTTGGGTCTCAGTGGAATAAGGGATGTCCATCATGTCCAGGTAGTCCACCCTGGATAGGACTTGGGGTCGAATGGGGATCACGCTATCATGGATGGGTAGCCCCTGTACCTCTTGTGTGAACTGAGGAGAGGGGCGGCCTCTTCAGGTTGTATGTCCACTAATACAAATTCTCCACTCTGCGCTTTGCATGGAGAGTAGGATTCGTTTGTAGTGGGTTTTAGTCCCGTGTGGACCTGTGGCCGATGTGTGTGATGCGAGGTATTTCATCAGATAGTGGGGGTTTGATGGATTGTTGAGGCCCAAGGCTCGGGAGAAGTTGTAGTGGGCCACGCGGGACCAGTGTTGGGATGGGAGTGTAGGAGCGGTGATGGCCGCGATCCAGGTGCCCAGGATCTTGGCAGCATGGGCTTTGAAGTCAAGCAGGCCCATGCCACCTTGATGATGAGGGCCAAACATGACCTCTAGCTGTACTGGTGGAGGGCGGCCTGACCAAAGCCATCCCTGCAGCAAAGCATACAGTGATTTGAAGAAGCTTGGGTAGAAGGGAATGGCGTGGGCTCTGAACCAGACTTTGGATAGGAGCATAAAGTTGGCAAGAACAACTCTGCCAGTGAGGGTAGTAGGGTGGGCTCTGAGAGAGGCGATTCGCTTTGTCACGTTGTCCAGTATACGGCACTCCATTACTGCTGACGCATATCTGCCTGCCTCCATCCACATGCCCAGATGGCGCACCGGTCCTATGGTAGGACGTGGCATGAAGGGGAGCACCAGTGGAGCAGTGTGTGTTGAGTTAGTAAGGCGTGGACGTGGGCGAGCAGATGGGCCAGGTTGGGAACTACTTGCTGGGGCCCAGCAGTTCTGAAACCAACCAAGGAGGATGATTTCGGTTTTGGAGGCATTCAGTGTCACGTTGCTTACCCGGGAATATTCCTGGATGAGGGTTTCAAGTGCGTGTGCATCTTTGTTATTAGACACCCCCACCACGCAATCATCTGAAAGTGCCATCATCTTGACTGGGGTTTGGCCTGGCACATGGACCCCAGTGAGGTGGGCATTCACATTTCACAGTAGTGGGTCAAGGCTGAAGTTGTATAAGAGTGGGCTGAGAGGGTCCCCTTGTTGCAGGCCCCTTTAAGGGCGGACTACTTCCGTTAGGAAGCCTGGGCCACGCACTGCCATAGTTCGCAGATTCCGTGAGCAGCATCACCCAGTTTATGAAGCGGGGGGGTAGGAGGAATTGATGGAGGCAGGCCCTAAGGTATTCCCAGTTTACTCTATCATAGGCCTTTTGTTGGTCCAAGAATACAAGTGCCCCAGAGGCTGTGGACTGACACACATTAGCCACAGAGTGCACGTTATCCCAAATCGACTTTCTGGGATGAAACCAAATTGTTCTGGGGAGATGATGGCAGATGTTACAGTCCCTAAACGGTTAGCCATGATTTTTGTTAAAATTTTGGTGTCTGTGTTTGTTAGAGAAATGGGGCGCCAGTTGGCTAAGTCAAGCTTATCCCCTTTCTTGAAGAGTGTGACAGTAAAGGCCTCATGTCCTCCTGGTAGGAGGCGCATTTCCAACAGGCTTTGGTTGAGTGAGGCTAGCAGCAATGGGGATATATATTTGAAATATTTTTTGTAGAACTCATATGGAATGCCATCTGGGCCTGGGCATTTTTGGTTTTGCGCACTGTGAATGGCTACCATAATTCATTTGGAGTAATTAAATTCACTATTTCCGGGTAACAGAAAATGGTACGGATATGAGCTCAGTTGAGAAATTCCACCATTTTGGCTGGCTGAATTGGTTCAGCTCAGTATAACTCGGAGTAATATTTTTGCATTTTGATTGCCACTTCGGCCAGTGTGTCCACAATGGAACTATCTGATCTTCACACCTGTGTGCAGGCCACACTCTGGTGTGGTGCGAAAATTTTTTTAAAGAAGTATGCGGTGCACTTGTCACCTTTAGTGATGCGTGTGGCCCTGTATTGGACACAAACCTGATGTTTGTGTTGCCTTTTGAGTGCATTGAGGTGGGCGGCTGCCTCTGCCCACTTCCAGCCCCATGCAGGGCTGTATCCTGTGGCTGGAATGTTGGACTCCAAGTGGGCCAATTCTGCCAGCACACGCAAGATAACTGCTGATGTGGCTTGTGAGCATCTGGAGGAGAGATGGCAATAGTGGCTGATGGTGTCCTCTTTGAAAGTTGCCCATGTGGAAATGGGGTCCGCGCAAAACGGTGCAACAAATGATTTCACCAAAGTTGCCTCTTCCACCCACGTGGAAAATCCTGGCGATGCGAGCTCAGGGGGGCAGATTTTGCACCAATGTGGGGCCTTTGCAACTGTGACAGGTAAGTGGTATGTTATTGAGACCAGTCAGTGGTCAGAGAATTCCATTTTCGTTGTTTTGAAGTGGGAGATATGGGGTTGGAATTTCATTGGCATTAGAATAAGGTCGATGCAGGTCATGGACCTTAATTGGCCGTTGTGGACGTGGGGACACGTCATATTTTTGAGCAGTGGGGAATGTCACAGCAGTGCATCCATTAACCCAAGGGTGGCTTTTAGAATGCGTAGTTCTACGTGACCCTGTGGGGCGTGGGGTGAGGGAGGCCACTGGTCCATTGGTGAGGTTAGCCAACAGTTCATGTCACCAACTAGGAAAAAAATTGGGGGGTAGCGGGAGGGATTTGACCAATGAGAAAAATTCCTGACGCTCGTGTGCACCATTTGGGGTGTAGATGTTGACGATTGTGTGTGCAACATCAGCCCATGAGAAGGTGACAATGAGCACTCAGTCATTTAGGAATGTTTCTGAGGATATGAATTTGAAAAAATTGTTTTTCTGAATTAGCACCCCACAGTGCTTCAACCAAAAGGATAGGGATGGTAGGAGCATTGTTTTCCAAGCTTCCTCAGAACCTTGTGGACAGTGGGACTCCTGGATGGCCAGGATATCCACGGGTAAATTGTTTTGTAAAAAACTCAGTTTCCTAGCCTGGGATGGGGAGGCCTTGAGTCCAGCGATATTCAGCATCCCTAGAGTGAAGGTTTCCCCCATCACACCTTAGGTGCGAGGGGGTGGGCCCCCTGGCCCACCAGCCTCTTCCAGGTCCCCACGGGCTTTCACAGCAGCGCGGGTGTTAGCAGCAACGCTATCAGGGTTTTTGTTAATTTTTGTGGAAAGAGTCACGTTGGCTTTGGCCTTCGCTTTTTGTTTTCCCGATGTCGGACAAATTTTTTGTGGTGCAGATAAGTTTGGTGCACTGTCAAGCGGGGCAAAAAATTTTTTTTCAGTTGGGATAGGTCCCAAGTCAGTTTCAACTGGAGCTTGGGTGCAGCGATTGGGTGAGATTGAATCTCCCATTGGATCCTCAGATTGAGTGGCCTGCTTGGCATGGGCCTCCCAATCTGATTGGGTGATGGATTCCCATGTCACTTCTGCCATGAAGGTCTCCATGTCCTCCTGGCGTTGTGAGTGTGGGATGGTGGTGGTGGCCTTGGCTGCTTCCTTGGCCGCGGCCCTACAGGCCTGCTTGGCCTTCTTCTGCTCCTGTGGGGAGATGGGCTTTTTAAGTAGGTAGCAGCCTTGTGCTCCCCACGGGAAAGCCTCCTTGGTGGTTATGGTTGGTTCATAGTGCGCCTCTCCGCTGGCCATGGCCGCTGAGGGGTGCTCTTGGAATGTGACGCCCTCCTTGATGGGGCATGCATGCGCCTTATGGACGAATGCGTCACAGTGGGTGCAAATGGGGGGCGCGCTGTCCACGGTTACCTGGAATAGGTGGGTGGTATGCCCTGCAATATCAATAAAGGTGGAGTGTGGGATCTGGGTTAGGTCCTTCGCGATCTTCTCAGTTGGGGTCAGAACTGCAATGGCTTTGCCGGTGCACAGGTGTGGCATCAGTGTGAAACGTTGCATTTTAAAAGATTGTATTTCGCCATATATGGTGAGACCATCTTTCAGGTGTTGCTCCAAAATGTCACATTTTACCATAGTAGGCAAAAAGTCAAACGTGAGGAAAATTTGGTTTGATTTCATCCATCTGGTGCATTTGGTTTTGACAACCCGTTGCCCTTTGAGGAGGTCAACCACTATGCACACCGCTGCAGCCTCATCTGCTGCTATTTTGCTTTTGAAACCTAGGTCCAGCCAACTGCACGACATGGAGTGAGGTGCAATTTACACCGCGGTCAGGAATATTTTGTGTACATCTTCACAAAATTTTTCCCATAAGGCCATTTTTTGGATGTCCAGATACACACGGACTCCGAATTCCACTGACAAAATTGGCTGGGAGTGTGGCGTGTTGATATACTGGTTGCATCGTGCTTGCCACATGAGTATCTCCGGGGAAATTGTGACCGCCAGTTTTTTTAGATTTTTTTCTATTCCGCCAGATTCTCCGGGGCGTTTTTGAATGTTAGAGGCCGTGGGCCTTCCACCTGCTCCTCTTGCCTTGCTTTCCCAACTGCTCCCAGACATGAGCGCAGACTAATCTCCTCTATGAGATTATCAAACTAGATTTAGTCTTGAATTGAATAGGTTGCAAAAGTGTTTGCAACGAGAAAGAAAAGTTTTCAAGTGTTATATGCTTGATAATAAAGATCCTTGTACTTTAATAAGGATCAAAAGCAAGTAAATCAACTAAGTACATAGAAGCATCTTAACTTTATTGACTGCAAGGAAAGATTTTAGAAATATTCAGCTTATATTCACTTTTCAGACTAATTGAACTAGCTTTAGGGCTTACTTGATTCTTATCTAGCTTTAGATTCTTTAGGCTCTTTCTGTCTTATATAATCAAAGCTTAGACTAGTAGTCAACTGCCTAGTTAGGACTACTAAGACCTGGCCCCAGGTGTTCCGATGTTTGATTCAAATTTAATAGGCTTGAATCAACTCATCTGACTCGTTATTCATCTGCTATGTGATTTTGCTATCAACTTTGATTGTTTAAGCTGATTACATATATCATTTATCCTATCAATAAGAACTGATATATCAGGGATATATTTCATGTCAGGCTTTTCCCTAACAATCTCCTCCAGTTTTAATTTAGCAAATTAAAAATCTCAATATCCAACTGGAATGTGTAGCTCAAGGAGCGCAAATCACTCAGGAAGGAGTGCCTATCCTTCCTAAAGTTTCTCTGAACGCTCATGATGGACGCCTTGGAAACATAGCTACTTTACCCACTATGGTACAAGGCTTGAAGCAAAGATTGATCGCCATCAAACAACATCAACTTAAACTTTTATGTGATTAACTTTTAAAAAATGAAATTCGGCAGTTAAACCAAAACCTCACCACAAAATTGCTCTTTGTGCCACCCATGGACATAGATTTATTATAAATATCAATGATCTGCAAAGTCAAGTGGATGCTCTTCATCCCCATGAAGATTCCTAAGATACCATTTCCTCTTCAGGAGAATGAATGCCCAAGTGTTGGTTCATGTCATTTGGCCTCCAACCCCTCTTCAAATAGCAGGTTAAACCTCCATTTAAAGAGAAGCGCGTCTCAGGAGAAGAGAGCGTCTTCTCTTTCCTATACTTTTACAAAAGTTATAAGCAAGAAGCCACTGACAATAACGGCTTAAACACCTGAAAACTGTCTTAGCCGCTTAGCTCAGGACATCATGGTACCTCACCTAATGCTTTGTCATACCTAGAATGATACTAAGACTGTTAAGCTTTAAATTTGGTAGCGTCCTAAATTTATTCAATCAAAACAAAAATTTATGAAAATGGGATTATTGAAGAGAAATTATTAGTGAGTTGACCCATCAATTTTATCTCAAGGTGAAACTTTGTTCACAGGAAATCAACTTACATTGGACGATGCTATCACCGCTTAAATTCAGCATATAAAAGATGCCTAATATCCTACTCTAACTGTAAGAGGTGATATCCTACATTATGTCTCTTCTTCAATCAAAAAAGCCATCGCGATACCTGCTGAACTATTCAAACCCACTGGGCCATCCCGCTTAAATAGTAATAAGTCACAACCCCAATTGTTAACAGTTTCATCCCCCCGATTTGTTTACACCCAAATTATCTTGTACTTATCGCAATAAAAACAACCACACTATAAATTTTTGTTGTTTTGTCAAAATAAGGGGGCAAAAGATTAGTCAGTATAAGACATGAGGCTCCCTATGCTGAAGACAATTAAGATCTTTTCTCATCATTCTAGTTCTATGCCCAGTATCTCATAATATTTTGTGTTAGCTGCTCCTTCAGAAATCAAAGCACCTCATACTATTCAAGAAAATAAAGATCCTCATCTTTCTTATTTTATATTGAACAACTACCCAGATAAATTCTGGCTTTTATCTCCTCTATGAAGAGAAAAGAACTAGCTGATTAAACCTTCAAACGCATTGAAAACCCCCAAGTATGGCCGCGGCGAAATCCCCCGCTTACTTCACTACAAATACCTAACAAAAGTTTAAAAACTGCTAATTCTCAATTTGGCTCTTTGGTGGTTCGAGTATAGGTAGTCATTCAAAGGGTTAAAGTCCTGGCTATAATTGATACTGACTCACCAGTTTATGGTATATTCTACCAACTTATTCAGGAAAAAATGGCTCAGAACCTGATTCACAAAGCTGAATACAGGATGGCAGGTAATCAGTTGACTAAGGCAAGTTGTAGCATATTATGCCTTACCTCTTCAATTCAAAAACTTTTAATTTACCACTCCTGTTTTCACATTAGAAAACAATAACTGTGAACTGCTTATTAGATTATAACTAATGCGGAAGTTTAATTGTATTATTAACAACAAAGGAATTTCCTTTGCTTTTAGGATACTAGATACCCTTGATATTTGAATTACCACTTTTGAACAAAAGGGCTCAAAAAACGAACATATCTTGTCAAATATCCATTTTTATATGCAAAGTTAGTATAAAAATTTGGGGATAAAACTAAGCTACCACCTGAGGCTGTGAACGGCAAAGATGGGATACTCCTATACGCCCCCAGCCCATCAAAATACCACCTGATGCTCAAGTTATTATAGATTAAGGATAAAGATTCACATTCCTTCTAGTCAAGACTTGGAGCTATGTGAACACCCAAACCCTTCTATCTAAGAAGCGTTGACCTTCCTGGAATTTTGGATCCCGCCTGCTGGACATCTATATCTATTTTATTAGGGAATCTAACGATCCAGACCCTCAAGTCCCTCAGTATGCCACCATCGCTTATATAAAATTATGTCCTATTGAAAATATCGCTGCAGTGAGCAGTTTTGTCTCCTTACAAGATTTAGGGGTTTGATCCCTTATCCACAATAGCTCTGGTTGAAAGTAATCCTGGAATTAACCTCACTCCCAATGAACGCCTGAATGTTATAGCCTTTCTTGGTGAATGTAGTGATATATTTTCATCAGGAACAGGAAATACAGAAAAGTTTTGGGTAATTTATCATTTTGAGAGCAAGGTTCACCCACCATTTAAATTTTGAGCATGCCAAAAACTAAAGTTGAAGAAGATCAAGTAGCCCTAGAGCAAACCAGCTGTTAGAAGCTGGTTTACTTGTGCTTTTAAAAGCCCATGGACTTCCCACTTTTATTAATTTGCAAAAAGGATGGTGGACACCATGTTGTCAAAAATTATTACTGAATAAATTCCATTACATGAAAATATCTTTTATCTGACTTGTAGAGGTGGTTCCTTATGCTTAATGTCAGGACTCCATTATTTCTTGATTATAGATCTTGCAAGTATGTACTGTCAAATTAATTTAATGCCTGAAGACCGTGAAAAATACGTCCTCATTTTAAGAAAATGGTTATTCAAACCTACTTAAATGCCTCAGGGGTTATTTAACGCCCCTGCCACCTTCCAAAGAGCCATGGAAGATTATTAGGAGATTTAAAATGCTCCTATGTGCTACTTTATCTTGACAAATTTCACCATCTTTTTGCAAACTTTTATTAATAATCTGAAACATCTAAGGGAATTTTTCCAGCGGTTATGACAATCTTCCCTATAACTAAAGCTGTCCAAATACTCTTTTTTCCAAAGCAAAATAGATTTTTGGGTCATAAGGTAGTTAAAGCCGGAATATCCTTAATGGATGACAATGCCATAACCATTTATAAGTTGTCCTTTCTAAATCCTTGCGTATTGTACAAACTTTTTAGAGGTGGTGGGATATTAACACCAGTTTATTGCACACTTTGCCAATGGCTCTGAGCTTTTAGTATATTTGTTGAAGAAAGGTATATCCTTCCAATGGAAAGAAGAACAACAGCAGGCCTTCAACCTATTACACGTAGATCTCTCACACTATCCAGTACTTATACATCCTAATTTCCAAAAATCTTTTTACTTTTTGTTGATGTCAGCAATATAGCTATAAGGAGCTATATATTCCCAGCAAAATGAAAACTTAGTGGATTATCCCATCGCCTATTATAGCAAAACTCTATCCAGAGCTAAATGCAATTATAGCGTTGCATAATGAGAATGTTTGGTGATACTACTGGCCATTAATAATTCCAAACTTGGTTATAAGGTAATCATTCTAACATAATTACCAAATATGCTTTGTTGTAATGGCTTTAACAAATTAAGGATCCTGATGGGAGGTTAGACCAATGGGCTTAAAACTTTAAAACTAAATGTTTCCATTATTCATTGCCTAGGCTCATACAACACAATGCATATTGTCTACCAAGAACTTCATATTAACTTTAACTGACCCTGAAGAAGATTGGCTCTACAATTTAACCCACCTGAATTTATGGAAAAATAGAGTCCCCAACTATTCAAAAAAATCACCAAAAAAGTTGGCAAGATATTCAGGATAAAGACGGTAACATGTACAACTTGTATCTCAAAAATGGCTAACTTAAATATGACCTTCAGCTCATACTGACATCATATTGGTTAAAAACTGCAAGTCAGCCATGGAGGAAGTCAGAAAACAATTACCAGTGGCTCAAGGCTCAATTTATAGAGATGCTCATCTCTGTTCAAAATGTATTAGAGCCCTGTATGGTGTGTAAAAGTTAAGCCAGACCTAATCCCCAACATTAACATCCAGTGGTTCTACCCTGTGAACCTTTCCATACTTCTAGTATTGACGTTGTGGGACCACTCCACTGAGCCTCTAATGGTATTGGTTCCTCCTTCTAGCTGTCATGATTTAAATAAGTGTATTGAAGCTGTATATCTATCATCTGCTTTGGTTAGATTTACTGATATGTTTCTATATTATGGATTATCACCCAACTTTGGTGCCCCGCCATAATTCTCTTTAAGAATGGCCAGAAATGTAATTGTTTCTTGTGAACGAGTTTACCAAAATAATGAGATCCACTCAGGTAATTCCACTCCTTACAATTTTTCAACTAAAGGAATGATAAAGCGTGTAAATAGTACATTAACCTCAACCCTCCAAAAATGACCATAATTTACCCTCTTCATTGGCCCCAATAATTGTCTAGTGCAATTCTAGCCTATCAAATAAGCTATCAACGGATTATCAAGGTGTCTCCCTTTCAAGTTTCATATAAAAAATCCAATTGGCTTCTAAACTGCGGACCATGTTAGATTAAGCGTCCCCTTGAAGCCCTGAAGTTAATATGAGAAGTACACAGTGCATTCAAAAAGTTCTGGGACTAACGTTTTAAAGACACAACTTTACAAATAAATGAACTTTCTTTTATCATAATTTAACATACAACCTTTCCCTCTCTATACATATTTATATTGCTAAAACAATTTGTTAAAAGGTATGCACATAGTTCCTATTTTTTATAATCATGCTTGAACCAGCTGTCACATTCTTCTGAATTGTCTTTACTTTATCAAAAGGATGAACCTTCAGTGCCACCTTCAGATTAGAGAACAGAAAGAATTCAGACAGAGCCAAATCTGGTGAATAGGGTGGATAATTATAATCTGAAGATGGCACTGAAGGTTCATCCTTTTGATAAAGTAGAGACAATTCAGAAGAATGTGACAGCTGGTTCAAGCATGATTATACAAAATAGGAACTATGTGCATACCTTTTAACAATTGTTTTAGCAATATAAATATGTATAGAGAGGGAAAGGTTGTATGTTAATTATGATAAAAGAAAGTCTATTTATTTGTAAAGTTGTGTCTTTAAAACGTTAGTCCCAGAACTTTTTGAATGCACTGTGTATTCTCAATAAGAATATCCAACTTCAGGCCCTGGCTTCTGAACTAATCTGCTACCACTACTAGAGAAACTAATCAGTTCAATAATAAGCATTTTACTCTTCACACCTTCCAACCAGGTGATCTAGTCCTTTACTACCATCTTGACATGGTGGTTATGATAAAAGATCAGGAAGCAATTGGACAGGTCCCTTTGAAGTTGTTTATAAACAAGATAATGAACACTTAATTGTAGAGGTCGCTCAAAAGACTGTGATATGTTGAGTACACAGTCAATTTCTCTAGCTGTTTTCCACACTGCGCCAAGATCTAGAGGGGGGAGTTGTCAGAATTCTGACCTGAATTAGAAATTTGTGCATATGATGACAGGATCTAAAAACTAATCTGAAGATATAGTCAGAACTATTGTTTGGGATGATCCCTGACTACATTTAAGGCATCCTGATATCAGGTTAACCATGACATGAGTGATCACATGTTAATTGACAAAAAACTCTACAATATTGGATTTCAAACCTGTTCTATGCATCAATCTAAATCCTCTTGCAAAGAAGTTACTAGAATGTCACATATTACGCAATTGCCCTTTAGTATAGAACTTTACTTGGATGTGTTTAAAGATTTTATCCCAGTATAAACTCCCTGATATTCTATATAATCCTGTTCATAATAAAATAAAAATTACTCTCTTTTTTCCATTATGAAATTGGCCTACCTCTTTGAATTAGGGAAAAAACATAATTAAGATTGACCACTCAAGAAATTTTATCCAAAATGAAGACTTTTTTATAAGAAAAGTAAAATTATTTAGTCCATTACATGGGAACTTTAAGTCTCCTGGTTTCTCTAAATAAAGGACGAGCGATTTAACTCCCTCTCCATCCTAGTACCCTCAATCCTACTTGTTGTTGTTATTGCAATAGAGATCCTTTCAGTTGATCTCAGGAAGTCAGACCAGAAGAAAATTTTCACAAATGCGGAGGAGTATTCTCACATAATGTTTGTGGATGATACTTGGATATTTTATCATCATAAGAGAAGGAGAAGGTGGTGATAAACATTTCTAAGATGTACTAAAGTGCAAGCAACAAAAAGGTCAATCTATTAAAATTTAGGGCATGGCCCATTGTAGAATGGCGACATTGGATGTGGCATCAATGAGATTGATCTCTTTCATGGCACCTGGGGGAGGAGCTTCTGTGCCTTGGGTGTCCCAACCATGGTTGGGTTTCAACACACAAAATATGGCTTAAATCCAAAAGCAACCATAAGAAAGCGGCTTGGAAGTGACAATGGCACAAAATATCTTATTGGGGAAGAGTCATTGTCAAGAACACCTATATTTTCCAAATTATGGTACAATGTCAGATTTTTCCACCACCAGCATCTTCCACAATTAGAAAAAAAGTTTAGTTGTCCAGTTCATCTGGTGGGGGAAAGAATCAGATTTCAGTTATAAAAATTGTTAGAAGGTGAAGAAGGGGTGCATCAATCTGATTAACTTTAAAAGTATTATCAAAAAATACAGTTAAAATGTTTAGCACGGGTTATTGGGGAGGGAAAGTCAATGATTTAGTTCCAATAGTAAAAGACTACCTTGATAAAGCATGCAGCGATCAAAACAATAATGACTTTGGTGTTAGCTGAGGCATTAATCAAGGGTACATACTGAGTGTGGGGAATCTAACAGTCTACTGAAAGGGTTACTTTAGAGCTTAAGAAGGCAGATATGGGAGGTATGAGCTTGGTGAATGGTCCATCAAAAAAACATATAATTCGCCTTTGGAAAGGAGACTAATTATTGAGGATGGATCCTCATCTGAGCAAGGTCTTCAAGCACTTTATCAGGGTGGTTCACTGGGGGACCCTTTTGATGGTGATGGCTGAAGGTTGCATAGTTGGAGGCAGCTACTAATGTTGCCAATGCCTCTAAGGTGGTGGTAAGGCATGGGATGTTTTGGAAGCAACTGAACAGCCTTCTTTCTGGAGGGAAGCAATTCCTTTTCTAACTGCATTAAAGGTCTGGAGAATTCTGTTCAGAGAGTCATATAGAACAGGATTGGAGAGTGTTCCCGTGTTAAAGAGAATTATGGAGGTACCCTAGATAGGATAGCTTCTTCAACCTTCAGGAATGGCTAAAAGTGGGAGGTGGTGGTGTCTGCCTCTCAAAGTTCACATCTACCTTTATGGGATCTACAGGACAGAGAGCTTTGCTCAACTTACTGGGCCTGGACATTTTTAGAAAGCAACAAGGCCCGATGGCCTATAGGGGACGAGGGTTGAAGGATACTGGTCTATACTAGATCAAAAATTTTTTCTAACTCTGTAGCGACATCTTAAACACTTGGGAGACTCAAGCAAGTGGAGTAAGAATAAGGAGGATGACCTTCTGTATTCCTGTAAGGTATGTGGAGGGTAGGAGATGACAAAACATATCTTCACAGAGTGCACAGCAGCGGAGACTGTGTGGAGAATTGCTCTCCTAGGATATGAAGCATACCAACCAAGGTGCAAGCTATCCTCTAACTATTTAACATGGCCAGAGATCCTGATTGAACATGCTCCCCAAAGTTTGCTTGCAGACAAGGAGGGTTCAGGTTCTTGTGCCTGAAATAGGAGAGGTAATGTATGGTCTATAGCTTGCCTGAAACCAGCGCTGTTTTCATTCAGAAGGAATCCAAGTAATGAGCTTCTTGGCCATAGTCAAGTGACGGTTTGAAATAACTGCAGAAAGCTATGGAATTACTATTTTCACGAACAAGTCCAAATTGAGGGTCAGTCTGGTCTCACACCTCGCAATAAGGAACAGGAAGCATAAATATGAACTGGCTAGGATGCCTTTGCTGCTGGTATACCAAAAAGTAGTGATATGTCATTTTTAGGGTGGTGTGAGCTACCTCACCCGCGGGCAGAGTTCAGTTATGGACCTTAATTCTCATAGCCCCATTGTGGTGGGGGCAGTACCCTGGGTTGCATCCCGCAAAGTTGCCTGCACTGTGTGCCCTCGCAGGCTCACAAAAACTCAAAGAAGCTCAATATAGCAAACTTATCTCAAAATGAATGAGTCTTTTATAAGTAACCCTTCATATAGATCTTTTTATATACTATACATGGGAGGAAGAGGTGTAACTATATGATATAGCTAAATGGTTGACTTTTTATCTTAAGCAATTTTCAAAAAACATCCTAGATGTAAGATCCTAGCTTTATAATGAAACCAAGAATTCCAAATTGGTCAAAGACAATCACCCTATATTTGCTTACTTTTATGGGATTAATGGAATTTTATTGTTATGCTAATTTTGTTAAAGACCAATAGTAGCTTGCTTAATAGGTATGGCCATAAACAACTTAATAATAATGAACTTAAAGAAACCCTTAGTAGCTTAAAAGGATCATCATTGAGTTTGGCCGTATTTCTTATAAATTTGGTTTAGCGTTTGATACTTAGAAATAAGGCATATTCTGTGATATTTCTCTCAAGCTCTTAGACAAGGCTTACACCACCATAAGGTGCATTATTAACGCAAATTTCTATAAGGAGTAACTATGGTTATAAGTGGAGCTTGGGTGGATGAGCTTACTGCATCAGGCAACATTTTTGGAACTCACAAATTAGCTTTTGAACATTGGCACAATCATTTGCATAAATAAAGATTTTTCTTCTCATAATAGCTTTACTTGATTAAGATAATGATGGTGAAGCAGGGACAATTTAGGAGGCAGTATTTTGTCAATTTTATACTTATATTCTTCTTCCAACGCTACAGGTGTTAGGCAACTAAGGTTAGGGGACTGATAATACTTCAGGCTTTGAATCTGTTTACTTTATAGAATGCTATAGTATTAAAATATACCTATTTTGAGTTAGGAAATTTACTATAGATATTTCAACTAAGTTTGATAGCTATTGGGTGGTAGCTCAAGATAAAGACACTTGTTTACTTTAAATTAAAAATTAAAGTTTTTGGAAATTTGAGGGTCACATGGGATAAACTGATGACAATGATACAGGCTCTTTCAGTTATTAAACCTAAGAGCCAGGCTCAAAACTAAAAACACTATTGGCAAAAACTTTTGGGCCATGATGGATTTTAAAGTCTTTATTTGACTTCCAACAGTTAATTTTTGTAAAAATTGTTTGTTGTATTGAGTAAACTTCAATTCTTGCTAGCGACTAAATTTTGAGGTTGAGTCAAGAGTGTCTCAAATAAAGATAATAGAATTAGGGTTTTAAGCATGTGCTCTCATATGAGGTCAGAAGGTGCTTATGCTGGGCACTAAACATTTTGATAGAAGGGTCACATCAACATGGTAGGCGGCATGACCAACTTTAAGGAAAACTCTAAAGGCTTAACTCATTTAGGCCAAGTTCATGGCAAACTTTGTTTGGGGTGCAATTTCTTGGCATTAACCATGTCCAAGATATGGCTAGGACTTTTGGACCCTACACCATTTATGGTCAGTATAAGCTTTGCAGAATCTCATAGCATCAGCAAAATGTTCTTTACCTTCTGGTGAGTGTCACAAAACTTTTTGGCTTGTTAATTTGCAGCCATAGCAAAAACCTCAAGCTGTTGTTAGGACCAGAGGAGGCCAAGTTAGAACTGACGGCCACCTTCTAGTTTCTGAGGAAACAATCAAGTGAACAAGCAACTATTGTGAATAAAGCCTTAAGGCACTAAACTGATGAGGGATTAGTCATTTCAGTGAGTGCATGTTGGCCACAATGCATGCCAGGTTGCAGTAAATTGCTTTAATTAGAAAAAGAATAACTAGAATTGGAATGGAAATATTTTATATAAAAAACTGGGGATAATTAAAATAACGTAGGCCAGTACCCTCAAACTGAAACAAAAGCCTAGAGAAATGCAATGTGCTTAAGGGGTTACTGCAATGTTCTTGGAGCTGTATCCCATAAGTGGTGGCAGGTTGGAGTTTGCACATCAAAGGCAAAAAGGGTCAGAGCACAAACTATCATTAAAATTGGGGTTGGGAGAGGTGATTTGAAACGCCATAATTGACTAAAACAAAATCAATCATTGAATACCTTTCAAGAAAGTTCTAAATCAAGACGCGCTCCACCCTCAAAGCCTTGCACTTGATTGACCACAAGCTTTTTTTTAGTACTAGATGGTCCCAACCTGAGGATTGACCACAAGCTTATTAAAGTCAAAGAGGTATAAATAAATAGAAAAATGGAGAGTTGAATATAGATAATTGAATATCAAAAGTTTCTTAGCAAGAATCTAAAATGTACCATGAAATTCTAAGAGAAGCAAAATCTAAGGATATAGGCTTCTGAAATCAAGATGCTCAATGGTGCTAGTCCCAGGAAAACCAAACAGACAATACTTGATTTGATTATAGGACTCTTTCAAGTACCCTGTTTTTTAATTAGTGAGGCCAACTCTTGCTTAGGTTCCACTAACTAAAGTATCGTCATATAGCAAGAAGGTGAAGGGAGTTATTATAGTAAGTTTCACCAATCTAGGATTTGAAAAGCGTAACCTTATTAGTATGTAGATTGAGGATATTTATATGTTATTTTCTAACAATACAATCCCCATAAGGAAAGAGAATTATACCAAGGTTTAGGGGTGTTATTTTGGGAGTTGTTTACTCTTTTCAGAATAGTAGCTCGCTTCAGCTCCCTTGATTAACTACATAAGTTCCTCGTTTGTGTGTTGTCTGAATAGTTTATAATCAAATGAGTAGGGTAGTAATAGTATATGACTATTAATCTAGTTGATTTTTTTATAGTTAAGCTGAATATTAGGTCCAACGCAAAACTGATGTTTGTCCTAATCTTGAGAACTGAATGAATATTATTAGGGACTTCTTCCCTTTTCTGTGGAACTTCCTAGGAGAAGGGTCTGTGGTCCTTCTCTCTCTCTTGCAGAGTCTGCAGAGATAACAATAAAATAGAAAAAGGGTTTCTTATCTGTTGGGATTTTGGTATGCATATTTTACCCATCTTCTTAAATTATGGTAGGTCTTATTCACTAAAATTTTAGTCCCGCAAGTGGATATTTGAGTTATTATTTTTGGATGATAAGTGTTGTTCAGTGAGATTGCCACAAAAATTAGGTAATTGCCATATGTGATCCATCAAATCAATCTTGCAGATATCTAATCCTCATTGGGGATGATCCTAAACAATAAGTGAGTAATCAGGTCGTCAATTTTATGTTGATTTTTTATGTGGATCAATCAGGGTTTATCACCAATTGACAGGAAGGGTTTTTAAATTTTTTGAAGTGCTGACGACGCTTCTAAAACAACATTTGTGCTAATTAATGAATGCGGGAAGCACTTAATGATAATCTAGAGAAGGTTGTAGGGGCTAGAAGGTGACAAAATCTGACTAGCTATTTAAGAATTCATTGAGTGCGCGACTAATGAAGGCTAATAAAATGGCAATGGCCGCCGTCTCCTCAAGTGGTGCGCCAACAGGGGTCAGTGCTGATTTCCCTATAAATTCTCTCTTTTTGTAATAATAAAAATAGACTATGCAATTATTTTTGTAGCTTAACTTTTATACATTGGTTGTATAGTTGGTTCTTAGGATAATAGTTTAAGGATTGAATATCCTATGTATAAGTATTTGATATCAAGATCTCTGCAGAATTTGTGTCCTAGAAGAGAGGAGGGAAGAAACCTGCCATTTCAGAGATACCTTCAAGGATAGGAAGGGCGTGCACCAGTATAGCGTTGGACTTCTCAATCGCTGTTCATTTAGAAAAACTCAATTTAATTTATGGCTTTAATACTATTACTACCCAACATTATTCAATCAATAATAATAATAAGCTAATCAACGCAACTATCAAGAAATTGTGCAGTATAATTGGAAGCCAAAGAGAGCATTTAAGTTAGAAGATACAGTTGGTGCTAATTACTAAGGGTGAATGAGCACATAGCTCCCAAACTTTTACAATATCCTTTAAAATCTAGTCTCACGAAAATTATAAAAGTCTAAATTAAAGTATTTGAGTTTTTTATCTTCTTTATTTAGAAAAAATGCAAGGGAATGTATAAGGAAATTAGGCGCCCACCTCTTCTATTAACGCCCCAATTGGAAACAACAGCTGTCACCAGCATATCAAACCTCTAGGGTCACTTTAAACGATAATCATCCTCGTCATTTTAGTAAGATTCCTCCACTGAATATCAATGAGACCTCTTTGTGTTAAAACAAAGAACGTGCCCCAATGCCTTCGCTCAAACCCAGCGTTTCACCCTTATTAGATTAGCGACCTGCTTATTTAATGGGCTTATACTCAAAAAACAGCAGGTTGTGATACTTAAAGGTTAACTCACAAATTGCTTATCATAGGTGGCACCTTTCATAGCAACTCATAAACCCCTTAGACGATTAGTGACAAAAATTATCTGAATCTTAATAGTTATTTAGATTATCAATATCACAATCAACATACTAACACTTGTTTACTGTCAGTGATCATCCAAAACAAAACATTAGCAATCTGGTGGATTATATCTAGCAAATTACTAATTTTTTTCTAGGAATAGTTCTCTAAAACAATAGTTATTATATTAATTGATAACTCCCACATCAACTATCAGGATAAACTCCCTAGTGGATAAGAAGATGTATTATAATCAACTAAGCTGAGTAATATGGGCATACCAAAATCCCAATATATCGCCCCGCTTGACCAGATACCCAGCAGTAAAGATTTTCCAGAAGTATACATCGCTTTGATTCAGATGAGTCTGCAAGCATGGTTTAAATTGGAGTTCTCATAGTCTATCTTCTTTCCTTTTTTGATGAATCTCTGGATAACCCTTCTTATTATCATGTTTCCTTTCTGTGTCCTCCTCTCTGCAATCTTTAAAGAGCGTGGTTCCCATGGCCCCATGCATACCAGCCTAGTTCAGTTGTTGTTGCAAATAAAAGGTCTGGAAAGCTTGTATTCCTCCAGGTCAGGCTTATATGACACTTTGTCATCTAAAGTATCTTCTTGGATGGCTTTCTCCAATTCCTTGGTCCTTATATTCCCTCAGTCTGGGCTTTATTTACTAGGACCTCTTTCTGGTGGATCCGGTTTCAACCTTTCCTGATCCTGCCAATATGCTTATATAATCCAGCGCCTTAAAATACTCACTTGGACCCGGTTTAACCTGAGTTGGTCCTACCAATAACATAAGGGAACACACTCAAATGATTTTTATGCTGAAAATTAAAAATTGATATTATATTATTTATTTGCATTTTTATCTTTTTATATATTTTTATCTTTATGATTTTTATCTTATATCATTTTTATATTTTTTCTTATGTTATTTTTTTCTCTTTTTTGCATTTAAACTTTCCTTATAAGTAGTTTCAAAGATCCATCTTTCTTTTCCCTACTCTGGTTAAGAGGTTCATATTTGAACTTAACCAGTTATCATGTTTTAGAGGTCTATTTTGAGTGTTGGAAAATTAAAAGCCCAATACTATATCAAAAGTAAATTGGGTTTTAAATTAAATGACATTGGATAAAAATCCTGGTTTAGTCTTTGTTGAGCCCCATGAATCAGGGTAACACTAATACCCCAAATCCTCAGCCAAATCGCCTTATTGCTGGTAGCTGGGTAATGCCAAACCTGAGTTGAAATTGAGTGAGTTGTTCCAGGGGTCCTCTCCGCCCCCTCACTAAATTATCCAAAACACCAACCCCTAAACTACCCCCTTTATAGCCTGGAAGGAGATTATGTCAGGTGAGAATATTTTCCCACTTTCTGATTGGTCTAAATTTATTAAATCCCTTCCTCACTGGTTTAACTTCCTGACTGTCACTACACCATCTGCCCTTGCATTATAGCAGGGCAAGTCTTGACTGATCCAATAGGTTGCATCCAAACATTTCCTAATTTGGACATTGCTAAGCAATCTGAATTGAGCCTTGACATTTATATATTAGCATTGAATTAATAAGAGGGCGCGCTTCTTTACCCCCTTGAAGCAACTAAAAACCATAAAACCCAAATTTTTAGTATTAACTTTTAAGTTTTATTATTGTAACTAGTGGTGAAAACCCCCTTTACTTTACTTTGGCAGTAGAGATTGAATTCCTCCTGCGATATTATTGAAATTTGGGGCAAATCAGCACCAGTGAGCATACACCCTCCCCAAATTCAACAAGTGGTGCTCACTACATGGGTAATACACCACAAAAAATACTTAAAATGAAGGCTGTTGGGGTAGGCCACCCTTACAACCTCCCTGCAGCTTCTGAACCCAGGATAGCCATAGTGGAACAACAGCTTGTCAATGTTCTATCTCGACTCATTAAAATATTGAAAAGCACCCTTATCATGGAGCCCCTCCAATGATTCAGAAAACCCTTTGTAAGATAAGTTTGTCCCAGGTGAGGGTAGCAACGCTTTGTTCCTCTATGGTTATAAATCTGTTATTGAAGGAACTACCAATGATCAGAAATTTAAGTACATCCTCCCCTGTTTGAGTCACTTGTCCCAAGAGATATTGGTTCCAAATATGGCTACGATCAGCACCTGGGCAGAGATGAAGGAAGCTCTTGTTGAAGAGTTTAGTTTGACCCAAAGTTTGCGTCAGAAGAAACTGGCCTTCATGTGCCTTAGTATTCAGAAGGAATAATCAATCTCTTCTTTTGTTGGACGGTTCTATAGGGAAGCTCAGCCACTATTACTTGCAAAAATGCTACCCTTGATGATGCCTTGTGACCATTCTAGCTGGCTTA
Organism: Massospora cicadina; assembly: GCA_022478985.1. Classification (NCBI taxonomy): domain Eukaryota; kingdom Fungi; phylum Entomophthoromycota; class Entomophthoromycetes; order Entomophthorales; family Entomophthoraceae; genus Massospora; species Massospora cicadina. Next base: position 38,854 of record JAKSZP010018928.1, on the reverse strand, counting down.
GCTTCTCACCCTCCTATAGCCTGCACCTTATCTCCATTAAACGCACCTCCAGAATATTCATGATATTAAGGAGGCATTTCTGGAAGTTGCAGATATTTATAACGTTTAAGCTATTTCAGGTGTTATACCAAACCCCAGGCTCTGACCATTGATAATTACTCAACCGTAGCCCCACCAAAGAAGGCTATAACGATCCCAATGTACCCCCTATGCTGGTTACTACTCTGAGCCCAGTACGTGTGGCGCAGACCAAACCTGATCTTCCTCCGCCCAGCTAACCTGAGGTTCTTAAGCTAGTAAGTTCAAGCGCACTATCGTTAATAGGAGCAGTGTTCCCTGTTCTCACCTTGCCACTAAGATCTTTTTTGTCAACTAATGAGCCCTTAAAGTGGCTCCTAAGACCAAACCCCTTTGCTCATGTGCCATTCGCCCCAACTAACAATGGGTTAAATGACCAGGTCACCAAAGCTAAACCGCTTGTTTCACAAAAGCACACAGCAACTGACCAACCCAAAGCTGACTTAGTTAAAGAATCCACCATATGACGCTATATCCCTAGATCTTTCACCTGAAGGGTATCTCATCTCCAAAAGCCTAAAAGTTGGTGCATCTAAGATGCTCCCTTTAAAAACCAAAAAGGGTTGATGAGCGTCAATAAGCCCTCCCCTGTGAGGAGAATAAGCTGGTTTCTCATCCCCCTCTTAGCAACTCGTTGAGGTGCATTGACAATACCTCTGATGACGAGTCTGAAGGGGGTGGTGAAGACACGTGCTATTATGTCTTGGGAGCCCAATGGAAGTGCAGATACCAGATAGGTTGAGGCCTGAACGAATAGGTATGGCTATGATACCATGACAAAGCTAACTCCAACAGTTGTTGAGATTTTCAGAGGTGATTGATCACACCAGTGATGCTGATCAGCTTATTGGTACAGTTATCCAATCTTCCCAACAGGTTCATAATCTTTAATCTATTAAAGATAAATACCCTGCGATGGCATAGCGCTCTGCCTCCACTCTCCTTTTGAAGGAGTTTTTCACCATCCCCCTACTTTTGATAGCACAATAAGTAAGGTAGAGCTTGTCATCAATAAGTTGCGCGTTCTAGCCATCCTTAATATGGGTGCTCCAGTGAACGTGGTCTTTTAAAGCGCATCAATAAAATTAAGTTGGCGCCTGACCTGGACTATTTTAAAGAATTTGGACTGCTGGGCCCAACATATGCAAGTTATTGGAGCCTACTTTTCTCTTCCCATAAGGATTGGGAAGCTCCTATTGGCTGCCCCGCTGTAGCATTAAACAATAATACATACAACATATTCATTGGCACTCAATTTATGATTGAGTAGAGTGAATTATTAAAATGAAGTAGAGATTTCTCTCCCTGCTAAATTATGAATTTCCCCTAGTCTTTACCAATAATGAGCTTAAGAAAAAAGAATACAGCTATGTTATTGAGTACCCTTCCTCCGCCCTCAGTCTTACTTATACCACTTCAGCATTAACACAAAAAAGCTGCCTGAATCTGTGGATGCTTCAGAGGGCCTTCCATTGTATGAATCAGAAGAGGTATTAGTAAAAGTGGGTGAACAAGAGGTGATAGACACTGTTGAATTTTTGGTCTATTTTGGATGGCTGGTTCTTCTTCTGCGGTATGGTGGAGTTTCAAATATATATTGTATAAGAAATAATAGACCAGAAGGTGACTATAGTTCAAGATATAACTCCTTGGTAATAGCACTTCAAAGTCATTTTTTCTGTCATTACTTGGACAATGGCACGCTGCCCTGATCTTACTGATCCCAACTAAATTCTCGACTTATTACAACGTAAAGTATTAATCACAAAAAGCTTATGATTAGCCTATGAACTTGTGGTAATAGTTGATTGTACTTTATCAGTATCAACTTGGAGATAATTTATAGCATTCGATGTTCACAACATCTTACCATGACGTCACATTTTCAATGGCACTTGGCCAGAGAAACATGTAAAATGTTTGTAAGAACGTCTACAATCCCTTGACTCAGGGCATCTTGCATGGCCTCAGGGTCAGTGTAAATTTTGTTAATATTCTAAAGGCAGCATTTCAGACGCATCTGCAAATAGCTGAACCAATTTTTATTTCTCAAGCAATTGGCAACACAAACCAAGATGATTCATACCACTAATTAGTAATTAATTTGATCAAAACCTTGATTGACATTAGAAACTAATTTTGACATAGACCAATAAAGCCCACTTGCCCGAGTTATTAAGTCAACTATTATTATTAGGTACGGCCTAACCAACAAAGCCCTTGAGCCCATGGTATCATAGTCAAATAAAATTAAGTGGAATTACTAGTCCAAAAATCCCAAGTTTAGATATAATTAGGATAGATTTGGTTTGTAATCACCAACGATTTAGATCCAGTCAATCATTCAACAGATACTAAGATTTCTATGTAAATCCCCCGCAATTGCCTCCTGCACTTAACAAGTATTAATGTAGTAAGTCCTTTAGAACCTTATGTGTTGCCAGGTATCCTAGACCAAGCCTACCAGCGACCCATTAACCTTCTGTTGGGGGAACTTATTGACAAGGACATGTTCTCAAAGGAGCATCAGGAGGTTGAAAAAGCCCTGATGATTCCATTTGAGGACATTCATCAAGTCCATTATATTATGTCTATGTTAGATCTGGGACTACCTACATACCAATTAATATGCGCTTTGCCCCATGTTCATATTTCTGAGAATCTAACCCCGCCGAGTTAAATAAAGTTCATTCTTTACTTGCGTCTTATAGTGAGATCTTCACTCAATCTGATATTGATTATGGACATAAGAAGGGTAGGACTCATACCATTTTTGTTGGTAATGCTCAGCCTATTTGTTTTAAGCCTTATCAAAAGTCTAAGGTTGATGATCCCCAAATGAGGACGGAGCTGAAACAATTGTTGGATACAGGGCTGCTGGTGTCTTCTCAAAACCCTTGGTCGTCTCCTCTTCTACTGATAAAGAAGAAAAATGGAGGTCATTGGGAAGTTATGGACTACCGCAAATTGAACAACCTCACAAAGAAGCATAGTTATCCTATTCCCAGCATTGATGACGCCCTGGCCCAACTCTCTGGCTCTAACTACTTTTCCGCCATAAACTTGGCTTGTGGTTATTGGCAAATGGACCTTTCATCCCAAGGTCATGAGAAATGTGCTCTTATTTGCTGTGAGAGTCTCTTCCAACCTACCTGACTACTATGAGGGTTGTGCAACATGCCCGCCACTTTCCAGAGAGAAAATAAAACATATAATTCAGGACCTTAAATTAAGCTGCGTCATCATCTATCTTGATGATATAACTGACTTTTCCACGGCTTTTAATGATTGTCTTACTAACTTTGAAGAAGTGTTACAGCGCATGATGCTTTCTAACATAAATTTAAAGCCATCAAATATACGTTCTTCAAGAAAAAATTGATTTACTTGGATATGATAACTCCCAAAATGGGATTCAACCTCTACAAGATAAGGTCGCCGCTATATCCAAGGTGTCTGCGCCCAAAACCCTCCGTGACATCCAGGTATTCTTGGGCATTATGAGGTATTATCGTCAATTCATCCCCAAGTTCGCTCATCTCAGTGAGACCCTTGTCCGCCTCTTGGCTAAGAACACTCCATTTTATTGAGGTGTGGAACAAAAAGCTGCGTTTTTGACCTTAAAGGAGTTATTGCAACAACTTACAATCTCCCACCACCTTGACTATGGCAAGCCCTTTATGCTATGCATAAATGTCTCTGACTACTCCGTTGGAGCTATCTTGGCTCATCTAAACAAGCATTGGGTCGATCATCCTATTTCCTATTACAGAAGAATGATCTTTAAAAGCTGAACGCGACTACAGCGTCACTGAGAAGGAGTTCCTGGTTGTCCTGCTTGCTGTGAAACACTACCACCACTTCATATTTGGAATTCTTTCAAAGTGATTACCGACCATGCATCCTTAAAGTTGTTTTAGAATATAAATGATCTCACAGGACAGTTAGCTCGCCTTGGCTCTAAAGCTCCAGCATTATGACATAGAGAATGAGCATTAGTCGGAAACTAACCATGTGAACGTTGATGGGTTGACAAGGCTGCCTGCCCTTCATTTTATAATAGTGAAGCTGAAAGATTACATGATCACCTGATGACTCCTGATGCATGGGGGATGAGGATGAACCTGTACAAAAAATGCTAGCTCAGCACTCCCACAACACCATGGTGGAAATTGGGAAGCTATACAAGAAAGTGGGGGTAGATGGTCGCACTATCTCCGACCCTCCAAGTGAGTACTGGTCATTTTGGGGTCACATTATATTTTAGAGCATAGGGGGTATAAAAGACATATGATTGGGTTAAGGAGCGCTATTTCTGTAAGGCATCATGGAGACCATAACTGAGGACCTGGATGTCTGTCTGACCTACAAAAAATAATCCAGCTTTAAGACCTGTTATGAATACTGTCAGATTCTGGTGGTTGACTTAAAAATAAACCTTCAACAACCATCAGATTGGGACAATTATCCTTTCAACGCTTGAGTTAACACCCATTGTAATTATATAACTCAGGCCAATTATCTCAATGACAATTTTTTTAGTACTGGATGGTCCCAACCCAATGGTATCTCAATGAAAATTTTATTGAGTAATTTATCAGGCGCTCAGCTCAAATATACTCACATATTATGGCCGATTCTGATACATCAAATCTAGGCAATAGGTCCCAATTATTGAAACACAAACCATTCAATTGTAAATGAAATAATTTGGGGATGACCCAAAGTTACATTTAAAAGTCCCATGGACAATCAATTGAATGAACAACGTTATCAATTTTCTGCCTGAGGGCGAAATTTGTATGGTGATATGCATAATTGGCAATATAGCACTTATGTGGACTGCCCAAAGGGGGTTACTTAAGGCTACTGAGGAAGATGCCTGCCAACGTCCCAATTAAGGGTGTGTCATTTTCCTCAATTGAGGCCAAAATTTCACAGAAGGTGGGTCTCGTCAGCAGCATGACGAAACTGAAATTCTGAAGATTTTAGGACAACTTTGCATGCATTTATCGCAATTTTTGTACCTGAAATCCTCCTGATTTTGGGAGTATTTTGCCACCAATGAACCTAAGAAAAGGTTTCAGTCATAGGCAGAATTGAGTGGCAAAATAGCTGTTGAAATTTTGTTCTGGATGTGGCCAGGAGATGCCCTATAGGTATAAATACTGGCGCCTGGTATAATGATCATTATCAAAATAAATAGCTTCTAATAAAATTAATATTAATTTTATCCTTTTCCTGGTTTTTTATTCCAAATCTCAACCTTGGAGAAGTGTCAACAAACTGGTAGGACTGAATCCCCAGTTTGTATTCAATCCTGCCTCAGACAAAGTTCCCAATTACAAAGGGAAAATTATGCCCAAAATCAGGCAGAGTGAGTCGAGGCGAATTTAATAGGCCTAGTGATTTAATAGACAGCTCAAATCCCATAAACTATAGGCACTATCAAGGATCAACTATTAGAACTTCAGCCTGAATAGATGTGCAGGATAATAGCTTCCAAGCGAGCAATCCTTAGATTTAGACAAATACCAACCCACAACGCTTCAACACCCCTTCCACAACATAAGTTTAGACGTGGTTGGACCTCTACCCCAGACAACTGGGGGAAATAGATATATTTTTGGTCAGAATTGATCAATTAACCAAAAAGGGTTGAAGCTGTGGCTCTCCCTTCTTAAATGGCCAAGGCACGGACACTTTCCTCAATCAGAATATTTTGCTCTACATGGTTGCCCCCAGGTTTTTCTCTGCGATAATGGAAAAAACTTCACCTCCAGAGTGGTGAAGATCCTCGCTACCACCATGGGCATGCAACAGCTCTTTTTGGCCCCCTATAACCCCAACTAAAGGTACCATGGATAGAGCAAATGGGACCATGATTTCTATATTATGAAAGATGGCCACTTTAAACCCCCTTTACTAGGGTCTGTACTTACCAAGTGCTCTCATGCCTACTGTATCAGTCACCACAGAATCCTCAAAATGTCTCATTTTCTTGTATTGTATGGACGGGAACCTGGAGTGCTGGCATTATTACAAAAGATATTTTCTCTGATAGGACTGACCCTGAGCAAGCCATGAAGAATTGGCCCAGCACATCATTCAGTTACGATTGGAGGTTATGTCTAATCTGGCTAAAGCTGTCACAAAATAGGGTCAAGCCGCTAATGAGCTCCGTCCCCCTTTACCTTCTTTTTAAGTATCCGACTTGGTGCTTTATTATCATAATTATATCACTTCTCAAAAAGAGAAGCTCGGGTTATATCAGGGAAGGCCCTTTTGTAGTCACTTACAAATGAGGGAAGGAGTAAACCATCAAATATATTGATGCAGGATTCACTGTCAACCAGGTGTATGACTGGTTCTTGAGGCCTTATTATCCCCTAACACTCTAGAAGGTGATGTTGGACAATTACAAGTCTGATATTGTATCAAGAGTAAATCGGGTTTTGAATTAAATAACATCAGCCAAAAAACCCTGGTTGAGTCTTTGTTGAGCCCCATGAATCAGGGTAACACTACTACCCCAAATCCTCATCCAAATCGCCTTATTGCTGGTAGCTGGGTAATGCCAAACCTGAGTTGAAATTGAGTGAGTTGTTCCAGGGGTCCTCCTCACCCCATCACTAACTTAGCTAAAATACTTACCCACAACCACCTCCTTTTATACCTTTTTGGGGTTATGTCAGGTGAGAATATTTTCCCACCTTCTGATAGGTCCATATTTTTTAATCCTTTCTTTGCGAATTCAACTTCCTAGATGTCACAACACCATCTGCCCTCGCATTGAAGTAAAGCAGGTCTTACCCAATCCAATAGTTTAAATCTGTCATGGTTGAATGACTTAATAGTGGGAACTAACGCCAAGGATAAGGCTGGGCGACAGGAGGCCCAGAAGGTGAAACTTCAGGCTCTTCCTGACCTTAAGCACACATTTGACCAACGCCAGGTACAAAACAAGTATGACCAGGTTGGCACTAATAAGGTGTAAAATGCCCAGCCCCTTATGTCAGCCCAGGCGTTGAAACAAACGATCTACATAACAAACAAAGTCAATTCAGTTTGGTTAATTGGAGAACAGTTTTTGAATCCCATTTGAGTTATGAAATTATGGGCTTGGGTAGAATACAGCTTCAATCAATCACTCAGTGAAGGCAATTTTGGTGTATCCTACCAAATTGGATGGGAGCGTTTTCCTATTGGAGCGTCAAGGCTTGGGACCACTTCCACAGACCCATAATTACCCCGACTCAGTTTAAATATGTTTTCATGACCAACATTACTTGTTGGTCGACTTTTCACAAATAAACTTACCCATTTATTTACGTTTCCTTATGGTTTCTTGGGCGAACTTAGGTGCGGACTTCTTTGAGGAGGTCTTTGACTATGTTGGCCACTACTTACTATCTTAATCCTATGAAAGTTTCAAATGCTCACTTGGGCCGCTCAGGTCCCCTCCAGATTGAGGCACCCAAGCCTCCTGGCACCGATTTACACTTGATTATGGACTCCCCTCTGGGGTCCACTCAAGCTGTGTTGTTTCTCGCTTACCTGGTACTGTATACCGCGCTCTACACCCTTGCCTTGGGTCCCTTTTGCACAGGCACCATTTGAGGTGCCTTTTTTCCCATTCTCCTAACGGCTAGTTCCCTAGTATTGTGGGTTTGCATCCCACACCACCTTGCTTGGAACAAGAGAGTTACAGACACTCTCTTAACAAAATCCTAATATTTCCTAATTCAAACATTACTAAGCAATCTGAAATTTGAGCCTTGACATTTAAATACTAGCATTAACATATAAGAGGGTTCACTTCTTTACCCCCTTGCAGCAACTGATAAAACCCACAAAACCCAACTTTTTAGTATTAACTTTATAAGTTTTAATATTCCAACTAGTCTTGAAAAGCCCCTTCTTAATTTACTCTCGGCAGAAGAGATTGAATTTCTCCTGAAATATTGTTGAAATGTGGGAAAATTAGCACCAGCGAGCACGCACCCTTACATTATTTCAACATTGAAACTTAACCATATATGGGACCATCTAGTACTAAAAAAACTTAACCATATATTATGATTCAGCAGTCTCCTCCTGGGATTTGACCAACAAAACATGACTTAACATACTTTTAGCAGGTTCACTGGTTCATTGGGGACATTGTATCTAATTATCCCCCTAATTATAATACTTAAGCTATTCTGTATGGTCCTGATCAACTATACAATCATCCGCAATGTTCTTAATAATATAGTCTTCAGTTGCCAACTTGGCGATCACTCAAATGGACTAAACCACGAGGAATTCAGCTTATTTCTTCTTCTTAACCCATGGATGACGCAATAGGCTACATTATCCCCCGCATGATACTATTGTATTGCTGGTCTTTTCTTGTCATCCGTTGTCTTCACTTTAACACTTTCTTCAAGGTGGTATTTAACACCAATGATTGCGATTTGATTATAAAAACTTGTCATCCAGTTCAGGTATAGCTTGGTACTTATAACCAATGCTGTTCTACGGAGGAATACAAAATCAGTAAAATAGCTGCCCTTTGTCCACATAATATTTCAAATGGCGTTCCTTCACCAAAATGATTACTGATATTGTAGGTGAAGGTAATAAAACTTAAATAAGTTCCCAAACGGAAGTTTTCCCTGTGATTAATTTTCTCAGCATCACAGATAGTGTTGCATTGACTCATTCTACCATTCCGTTTGTTTCTGTCTATTATGAGTGACATCACTCCTCAGATTCCTATCAGTACATTAAGCCTTAGGATCACATAGGAAATAAAATTGGTTTCGTTGTCACCAATAAAAACCGTGGGCATCCAGGATGGTACAACGCTTTGTCCAGGATAAATCTATCTATGCGTGTAGCATCCAATTGTCTCAAGGCTTTTGTTTCTACCCTATAGTCATATGGTCTATTGCCACTATGATGTATTTCGCTCCCCTCTGAACTGAAACTCTGGGGTCCCATCACGTCTATTGACACCATGAGCCAAGCAAACCCAGGGCGTACTAGCTGGTATCCTATTATATTCTTATGAGGCTTATGGAGTTGGCATTCCACTCAATAGGCAAGATAGTTGGTGACAACATAGTTGATTGATTACCAGTAGTATTACTGGCAAATATGTCCTAGAATTTTAGGCCACCATGACTGACAACTTTTTTGTATGGCTCAGATGATTTTCGCTTGTTTTGACAGATTTGGAATAAAAACTGTTTCCCTAATCATTTGGAAAATTGTCTGTTTTTGATCTTGTTATTTTCCACCACATTTTTTAGCTCAAATTTAATTTCTTGGGCTCATCCCTAATATTGCCTTCAATCATTCTTTAAATAATTCATCTTCTTAATGATAGATAACTTGGATGGCAAGCAATCTTAAAAATCCGTCAGGATTTTGATGTGCTCCTCTGGCTCAGTATATTATAAAAAATTGTAAGCTTGTAGTTTATAGACCATTGGGACAGTCACCCCTCTGGTTCTTTCAGGTAATGGAGCCAGCGTAGAGATAAGTATTCAGTCTTACTTTAAAATGTGTCCCATGGATATACTCTCAGAAGGGCTTGCATGCATAGATCAGCGCGAGGCATTTGCGCTCAATCATGGTGTAATTTATTTCTGCTGGAATCAGCGTTTTTCTCACATAGGCCACTGGATGTTCTTCCCCATCATTATCTACTTGACTCAAAATGGTACTAATCTCCATCAACGAAATTTCTGTCAGAATGTCGAATTCCCAATCTAAATTAAGGTATTTTAGAACATGACTGGTTAACAAATATCAACATAACTTATATAATGATTATTGGGCTCATCTCTCCACACAAATTCTTTTTTTCAGATCTCTCTATAAGTGGAATAATGACTGAAAAATTCTATTAAAAACTTTTATTAACTGGTGATAGTAGCTGACCATCACAAGAAATACTTAAATATCCCAAACGCTCTTTTGGATCAACATCTGTTAAATAACCATAATCTTTTGTATCTGGGGTTGCAGTCCGCTGGAGTTTAGTACAAGCAACAAGTACTCAAGCTCTTTATTGAAATGCACTTCCTCACTTGATCTTTAAGTTTGCCATCTATAGGCGCTTGAAAACTTCTTAAAAGTGCTCCAAATAGTCCCTGAAAGTCCTTCTATATAAATTGCATTATTCAAGTATACTAAAACGCAGGATAACTTCAAATTACTGAGGATTGAGTCCATTGCTCTCTGGAGCATCGCTGATGCGTTGCATAAACCTTGGGGAATTTGGGTAGGCTGGTAATATCCCTGTGCAGTAATTATCACAAATATTTCTTGATCCTCCTTTGGGAAATTTATTTTCCAATATCCCAAAATAAAGTCCATTGCCAAAAGCACTTTCAGTCTCCTAGGCAATTAGGAACATTGTCAATAATTGGCAGTGGATAGGATTCTTTCTAAAATATTTTATTTAATCAGTGATAATTGATCACCACTCAATTTGATCTGTCTTTATTTCATAATTAGGATTAGACTCGCCCATGGATTTGGCATTGGAATGAGAAGCCCATGCTCTACTAGGTTGCTGATTTCTTTGCTAACACCAGCTTCAGCAGCCCTAGACTGGTGGACAGGTCTCATCCTTATCATCAGATATTCCCTAATGCAACCTAATGGATCATGTTTTTTGCGCATCCAAGGTCATAGTCATTTTTTGGAAAATCACCCAATATATCTCAAATAATCAGAACACATCTTTGTGCTGTTACTTTAATAAACCATCCAGAATTTTGTTTATATAAAATGTTGACATTTTTGGCAGCATCTGCTGGTAATCTTATCTTAGTTAATGTTCTAAAGTCATAGAATTTACTGATTTCTGACGTTGGGATTAAATTAAGAAAAGTGATGACATGATTTTACTTTTCTTCATTGGTTTTTTTCCCAGATTAACCAGTAGCACACTTAATTCTTCATGGCATGTCATAATCCCTGGCACTATCCATGGCTCAATTCTTGATTTATCCCATGGGATGACGATTTCTATATATATTTGCTCCAAGTTTTTGTGCGTTAACCTGTGTCAATGATCATTTGAATTCCTAGTGGAATGGTATTCGTCGTTTTCTTCCTCAAGAAATTCCCAAGTTTTCCAGGATCTCTTTCAGTATTTCTCTCCGTTTTTTTACAATTATATACTGGATGAGAACAATGTCATCATTGTTAATCAATTTACAAAGTTGCTCTTCTTTTCAGCAGAGTTTCTCCTTTCCACTGATATACCAAGGGCAGGGGTTTCCCTAAAATTGTCAGGGTATAATCCTAAATTTCACATTTCACATCATACTTTATCAGGAATTCCGTCCCAATAAGTTTGTCATACCTATGATTTTGCCAACACTATGGTGGGAGCTGATACCACAATCAATCTAAACCAAAATAAAAATGCACTGTAGGCTCTACAGGATATTATAATATCTGGTCTGGCAGTGTCATATTACTTATATACTCTAGATCTGGCGAAATCCTTATTAATTTCACCAAACTAATCGAAATGATGTTGGTGGGCGCTCCACTGTCAATTATCTCCTTTACTCTTACTCAGTTGACTATTATATCCGCATAGATACACTCAGAGTATTGTAATAATGTTTTTACTAAGTAAAAGTGGCATTATTCACTTAATTAAGAGTATCAATTAATTGCGCAGATAAAGTAGGAAAAAAACCTTGATTGCACTAATGGGAGAGATATGTTAGCCTCATCTAATCTCATCATGAGTAATTCTTCATTGCTTTTGGAGGATCTAATCTTATCCTCTAACTGATGAGAATTTGGCCAAGCAACTTCTTTCATGATTTTGGGGTCAATACCTTTTGATTTTTTCTTGGGTAATGGCGCTCACGTACAAATTAACAAGCTGATAGGGAGGGTCAGGTTTGTATCATCTACAAACTGACAAAAAATATTTATGCCATTATTCAATATATCAGGAGGAACAGTGTTAATCGCGGTGCCAGATTGTTCCTTATCTAGACCGTGAGTCCTTTTACTGACGTTTGACTGATTTCCTTCTTTTTCCTGGACTAGAGTAACTTGCTCCCTGAGTTTCTTGATCCAACATTGAGCGGCGAAATGTATAGGCTTCCCACATTGGTGGCAGTGAATCTTAGTCTTGTTGACTCATTGTTGTCCTTCAGGATTGTTCTCCATCATGACTCAAATCTGTTGCTCTTTATTAGACTTGGCAAATTTCACTGTATTTTGTTTTTTAACAAGAATATAATTAAAAGTTAGGCTAGGGGCTTTAAGGTAGTTCATAACACCTTTAGATGATCCACCATCTAGGATGTGGACTTTTGTGTCGCTAGTACTAAAATTTTCAATACAAATTCCAATAGGGACATAGTGCCTCTTGCATAATGATTTTTGTGCATCGAAAATATAGAACTTTTGCACTGGCCAGGATTCGTGATTCCTGGTATAATCACACGGCAAAAGCTTCCAGAGTCTCACCTTTCAAAAATTAATGCGCTATAATATCAGCTTGCAATTATACATCTGAGTAGGGCTTCTAACTCTATCATAATGGCTTCCTTGGCCTAATTAAAAGTCTAATTGTCCCCGTTCATAAATACAACACCAGATTCTGACAATTGGTGTTCAGGAAGTTTAAAGATATATATGCCTTTTGTCAGTCACTAAATAAGAACATCATCATTTCATATAGGTGAAAAATGCAGGGGCGTTAGTCCTGGAAAATGTAGGCAATTTTAGGGTACTCTGGAATTCATCTGTAGCTCCTTTGACAGGTAATTCATGCCTGAAAATTTAATTAACCATAGGAGTACCTTTGGAGTCATCTCCAAAATTGATCCAAATGGTCAGGTATATTTCTGGGTGATTGTATTTTCCTGACTGAAATTTCATGAGTGTTGTTAGCCTCATCTACCTCCATATGAGTGCAATCAGATTTTTTATTCTCCAGTTCCTCTATGCACTTCAACAGTTGCGCCATTTCTTTGTTATTCTGGCATAAGCGTTCTCTATCTGCTTCTCACTCACCTTCTGAAATAATACTTATTTAGTCAATTTGTCCTCCTTCCGCTTTAGGAGGTAACCTTTCCATAAAAGTCATTGTTTATTTTTTTAAATTTCTTGAACTCTTCCTGTGCTTTAATCACCTGATCCTCCAATGCAGTGAAATCAGCCTTTGACGCCAGGCTGAGCGCTTTTATTGATGAACTCCAGTTCCATTTAAATCTTCCATAGTTTGTTTTTGTAAGATATTGCTGATATGGTATTCTTATCAAATCTGGCTTAAAACTCAACTACCCTGTAGTGAGCACCAAATGTTAACTTCAGGAGCTGTTTTCTCTTTCAGAATAGTAGCTCACTTAATATCCCTTGATTAACTACACAGATTCGTTGTTTGTGCATTGTCTGAATTGTTGGTAATAAATTGAATAGGGCAGTAATGTATGAGGACTATTACTCCAGATAAATTTCTTATAGCCAAGATGATTATAAGGTCAACGCTGAACTGGTGGTGTTTTAATATCATACTCTTCTGGAATAATCGTAAAGACTTCTTCCCTCTTCTGGGGAACTTAACCTAGATGTAGGTTCAAAGGTTCTTCTCTCTTCTTTCAGAGTCCGCAGATATAACAATAAAATAGACAAAGGATTTCTTATCTTTCCAAACTCTAGTCTCAAGAGCAAAATATATAAAAATGAATTATTAAAGTATTTAAGCTTTTTTATCTGCTTTATTTAGAGAAATGCAAGTGAATATATAAAGGAAATTCAGGGCCCAACTCTTCTGTTGGCGTCCAATCTTAAAAAGCAGCCATCACCAACAGAATAACCCTCCAGGGTCTCTCCAAACAATGATCTTCCTTATTCTTTAGTCATAATCTTCCACTGACTATCAATGTAACCTCTTTAGGTTGTAACAAAAAACGTGTCCCAAAACCTTCTTGAAGCCACAGCATGTCTCCCTTATAAGGTTAACAACCTGATTAGGTAATGTGACTTATACCCATAAACAGCAGGTTGCGTATTTAGAAAGTTAAAAATTGCTTATCACAGATGGCATCGCCTAGAAACTCATAAACCCCTTAGCTAATTAGCAACAAAACCTGTTCTACCCATACAATTTGTTTAATTTATCAATATTAAAATTTACAACATATTCACTTGTTTATTGTCAGGGATCATTCCTGATGAAATATTAGCGATCTGGCGGATCAAAACCTGGAAAATTAATAAATATTCATTAATAATAATTCTTTGAACTATAATTATCATATATGATCAATAACTCCCACATCCACTAGTGGGATGAATCCCCTGTGGTCAAGAAATATATTATAATTGATTAAGCTGGGTAACGCGGGCATATTAAATCCCAACAAGGGGACAATCTAAATGTAAGCTCTCCATTAGATATAACATCTAGATTTGTATATGCCTATGATGCTTAAATTTAATAGGCAATAATGTAGGCTAAGATGCCCATTCTGAGATGAAATAGATTTATCTAAGTTGATCTTTAAGATGTTTGTATTCACACCCTTTTTGGGGTTTTTAAGAATTTCACCCTCTTAAACTATCTAGTGAAACCTCGCTTTATGTTTGATATCATGTTAATTCAGCTAATTAATTTTTAGCCCTATGATTTGAGGGCTTGGATTGAATCTGAGGAGAATTTTTTATTATTGATTTTAGAACCAATATTATTTGATTTGGCAATATTAAATTGGGGTATATTTTAAAATCCATAGAGACTTAACCATTAAGTCTTTTGAAGGGACAGATGTTCAATATTCTTCTAAGTGTTAAAATCGGTGCTAGGGCATCACTAATCAACTTCACATGTAAATACACACAAAATTTAAAAGTCTGTTTGAAGATTGTAACTTTGACCAAACTTTACAAAAGAAACATTATTTCTGCAATATAGTTATCTTTAAAGAGAACAAGGGAGCACCCTTTAGTATTTAATACTTCTAGAGACTCACAGGATTATTCTATTATCCTTTCAGGTAGGCTCTCAGCCTTTCAGAAAATAGATTCCACTTCTCTTACAATACTCCTCATATATATTTCCTCTACCAGATATCTCATTGGTGCTTTCTATGGTCACTAAGCAGCATCTAATAATGGTAAAGTGAAAATTGGCTATTTAATCTAAGGTCAGAATCTAGATAACTAGGGCTCAGAGAACTTTTTGAAAAGATGCAATATGCTGAATATAATTGAATTACCAGTGGGTAGCCAAAACAAATAAAGGAACCTATTACAAATGATTTAATGCTGATTCATGGCATGATAATAGTGCAATTAAATAAAACAAAAGGCTATTGAGTGATCAAGGCTACGGCATCAATGGCCAACAATCAAGGGAATAAGAGATGTGCTAGAGGGTCTTTTGGGAATTTGATAAATAGTAAACCAATATTTTAGGATTCTACATATTAAATGTGGGACATGCACTGAGGCAATTATATTATACTAATTGAATCTACTATCTACATAATAGATAACTATATAATTAAAAAATATAAAATAATAGCACACAGATGGTTGGTAAAACCTTTACAACACTTAGTATGCCTGAAACCAAGTATCTGTCATCACCTCCTTAAAGAATATTGGTAAAAGTATATTAGCATAAGGATGTACTATGTAGTTAATTTATTGTGACTCCAGTTTATAGAGACTTAATAAAGTATTTGTCTCCTCATATATAAATTATGATTTAGGATCCTTCCTCAGATGAAAATATATTTACTCCATGCAACACCATGCGGTTTTGGTAGTATAAATCTAACTGAGAATTTCAAAAGCGGACAAAGGTTGTGGGCTGCACTTACTAAATGGTCTTCTCTTGTAAAAATTTGGCCAGAGTTATCATTAAATCGGAAAAAGTAAATTAATTTTTTGTACTAATCTTATTAACATTATTAGGCTCTTTGATGCTATCACTTGTAAGTTCTCATGCCAACATGGCTGGGATTCCAGGTTCTCTTTCATTGGAAAGCCTTAAACAGGGATATTTTTCTAATACAAAGTTAGATGATCCAGTAAGCCATCTGGGCGCTCTGGAGTATTGATCCCAATGCAAAGGATCAGAAGTAGCTATCTTTATAATAATGATCCTAGAGTCTCATTTTTTGGTCAACCTTCTCATTTATTAATGGGTTGTGGGGCTGACAATAGTTTCTATGTACCCAATCTGGTTTCTAGGAACTTCACAACTCTTTAAGTTAATTTTCTTCCTTTATTGCAGAGCAATACCTGAGGACAACCATGCTAAGTAAGTATACTTAATATATGAAGTTGATGGTGGCCTTGGCTGTTTTTTAAGGGAATGTGAATTGCTTTATTCATTCTGCAGAGTGATCATTCTTATAAAGATATATTAATTATCACCTGATGATTCATAGAGCTGACTTATACTACTAAAATGATGGTATGGAATGTCTTCTGGGGATCATAGGCTTATTTTATTAACCTTATGCAGCTTTTACTTATAACAAGTTATGCAAGCATCCAAGACTTCCACTACAGAGTCTAAAAGTCCTTCCCAGTAGTAGCAATTTGTGATTCATTGTTAAGTTTTTTGGGCTCCTCCATGCCCAAAATATTCTAGACTTCCATTATAACTGGTACCCATTAAAATGGTTCTAAGTAAGATAACTAATTTATCACAACTATCTTACATAATAATACATTAAATACTTTTGTTATGTGAACCATGTTAAAAATCAATTAAACTCTCTTCTCATTTCTTTCCTTCCAAGAGTCTGGTCTCATAAGAAGTATATGTAACTATACAGATTTGCTGTTGTTTAGATAGAGCAGTGTAGCTGAGTCAATCCATCCACATTCATGTGTAGCATCCCAGCTTGGTGAGCTATATTCATATTTTAATGGTGTAATAAAAGTGCCCAATGAGCTAGGCTTACACTAGGGTTTAATATGCTATTTAGCCTCTTCAAAGAAGAGTGGGCCATAACTACTAGAAAATCAGACCATAGAAGAAGGACAAAATGTTTCTCCCACGAGTAGAACTGCTTGCTATTCTTTATGTAACTATAGTTTTGTTCATCTTTAATATAAAGTCTTAATGTAATAAGACTGGGTGACAGTAACTTCATCAACCAACTGCAAGAGAAAGGCCCCTGCTGCTATATTGTGTGCATACGTGAAGAGGATGAATGGCTTCCCATAGTCTTGATATTGCAAATTAGCCTTTGTATTAATAAGTCCTTCATCGCCTCAAACGCAATTTTACGTAATATACCTATACATAAGTTATATTTTTGCAAGAAAGAAAATGAGGGGCTTGACGAGTTGAGTAGATTTAAACTATTTTGTATCCATCATTCCAAAAAATACCTGTATAGCTCGGTATCCCTCTGGTTCAAGCATCGTGGAAATTGCTTAAGCCTTACAGTATAGAGGCTAAATCTCATCTTGCATATTGACATAATTCAAAAAATCATTTTTTGGAAGAAGGTAACCTCAAAAGTTAGAGTTTGACATTATTTGTTTTCATATCTGTTGAAAACTGATCTGAGATGATTTAAAGGATTAACAATTTTTAAGCAATGGTAAATTATCAAAATAAATGTGATCATTGGTAAGATGAGTCTGTTCAACTTTGAGGCCCATGCCGCCAAAATGATTGGCACTCGGATCTCTGCAGTCATCAACCTCACACTCCAAACCCAAACCTGGTCATGCACAGCTTGCTCCATTTTTCCCGAGCCCTGGGCCTCAGCAATCCTACCCACACCCCATTCTCTGTTAAAATGCCTTGCCTCACATCCCTCTGATGTAGGCCTGCATGGGACATCACCCCACTTCAAGAGAATTCTCCTCTCCATGCAGAGCGCTGAGTGGAGAATTAGCATCAGTGGGCACACCGCCAGAGGGGTCGCCCTACTCTACGCTTCACACAGGAAGTACAAGGACATCCCATTCTGAGCAGTTTGATACCAAGAAGGTCCCCTATCATGGACAGAGTGTATTATCTGGACATGTTGGACATCCCCTACTCAATAGAAACCCAGAAAGCCATCTAGAAAATACGCCCATCACCCTCTTTTGCAGCCACAAGTTCTTTCTTATGTGTGGCGCTGCTTGAAACGGGTATACCATATTGCTGAGCAATCCAATGCAGCACACTCCTATGTGTTGTGTGTGACCAATATGGGACTTTGGTCCACCGCCTGGAAGAGTGTTCTCCATCAAAAGCGATGTGGCGTGAGCTTCAACGTCTCTTTTGCCAGAAGCAAGCACAGCCCTTCAGACTAACTAAGGACATCTTCGCCTTTTCCTTGAATTCTCCTATACAAACTTCCCTCCAAGCCTTAGTGGTAGCAATTGCAATATGGACTATCCACACGGTTGTCTTGGATGCCATTTCAGGCTCTACCCCCACCCTCCAGGAAGCTGTACGCCGATTCCAGTCGCACCTCATGGACAACTTTCAAAAATGGTTGTTTATTACCTACCATCCCATCAATGACAGTTGGTCTCATCCTGGTTTCTGGTTTGGTTCATCACTTCAGACCATTTCCTTTACACATGTTAAATAGTGGTGCAAGCCTCTACTCACGATACCCTTCTTCAATTATTTGGCGTTCCCGCTGGCAACAGTAGACAGCGTTAGCTTCTCTAAGTTGCCATTTGCTTATATTAGTTCTTCTTAGTTTACATATTGGAAGTGTCCATCTCATGGTCGGCTTCTCCTATAGAAATTAAATGAAATAACTATAATTATGCAGATCAATTTGAGTTCTTGCATGATTTGAACCATTACCTGTAGAAACAAGACAGGCACATTACATACTATCTAGTAAAGACAGATAGGTTGAGATAATTATTTTGAGCATACTAAGGTGCACTTTTCTTGGTCCTCTGGCATTAGATTCAAGAACCAGTAACTGCTGGTAAGGTCCATTGAAGTAAAAAAATCAAGCTGGAGAGTTGGACCAGAGTATCGTCAATTTGTAGATTGGATAGCAGTCCTTCTTTGTAATACTGTTTATCTTCCTGTAATCCATCACTATTATGCGACCTAGTTCTTTTTATAAGTAATAATGGGTATGATAATATGCCCTTAGAGGGCACAATTAAGCCAATATAAAACAGTTTTTTTACTTTGAACTTTATCTATGGCTCCTCCACCTCTACCTTTTGTACATTTAGCATATCAGACTTTTAATCTCCTATGTCAATGCTCTACATCCATTTTAAATGACAGTTGTCAAACTTCAGCTTAATTTAGATTAAGCCATGATTTTAGGGCTATGATATACTTATTTTTTTAGTACTAGAACTATGATATACTTATTATTTTAATTTGATGTTAATTTTACTATTACTATTATTAACATCAATTAATAATTACTATTTAATACTTTATTGGGGTTAAAGCTGATATTATTATTATAACTATTTAAAGATGTTTTATCAGACTTAATTTCTAAAATCACTAATATTATTACATTTCTAGCACTAATCTATTTCCCACAATAAAGCCAAGTTTACAACCTAATGAACTTAGGATAAATATTCCCGTTAGTGCTCCACTGGACAATGAGATAGGGAAGAATGCCTGAACTGATTTACAATTCATCCTGATATTAGGCCTGAGGATGTAAACAGTGTTTAACTCATCTAATCACCTCACTAACCACCTCACACCACATATTATGCCTCATCACCCATTAGTTTCAGAAACAAATAATAATAACCACTTAACTTTGTTACCATTATTTAATCTCAGTCTACCATTTAATAAAAAATTTTGATCTACACCTACCAGAATGTGTACTGTGCCATTTCCTCCCAAAAGTCTAAATATTTTTCAATTCTCACACTTGGTATTCACCTATCAATCTTCACATTCCTGTTTTTTCTTTGGTAATTTAGATAGTACTAATCTTTTTCTTGAAGAAGTAATTCAAATTTATATTAATTTTCTAATTTAGAAGTCAATAAACTAGGACTGAGATCTCTCCAGAAAAGTAATTTCTAGGAGCCTCTGAAACTCTAGAGAAGGCTAAGTTTAACCCAATTTGTCCTGCCTGTCACCTCCAAGTAGCCAATAATTTACCCTCAGCTTGTTTCCAAGAGAGCGCAAAGATGAGAACCATAATTGGCATCTGACTGGAAAAGTATATTTTGATAATCTTCAAGTCGCTGATGCAACTTCACAAGTTCCTCTTGATTCTCCTTATTAGAAATAAAGTCTTGAGGTATTGTAAAAACTAAGATATTTTTGGGTAATCCTAGATCATGCTAAGCACCAAGTATCTTGTAAATTTTTAAAATTTGAAATAATTATATTACTTGTTCTTCTGGTATTTCTATACTATTTATTTGCAAATTATTAGGTTTCCAAGAAGAAAACTTAAATTTGCTACTGATAAGCTAAGTCATGGACACCTGGTGATACTATTGATTCAAATCTAATGACTCTGTCAAAGCGGTGATATTTATTAGTAGTTTGGTGTTTTCTTAAGGGATATGTTGATTAGAATACTCTTTTTCCACTGGTTTAATTTTAAACTCTTTAAAAACATGCAAAAGTTTGTCTCCTGCAGTTCTACTGAATCAGGGAGTTTTTTTCCATTTTCTCCAGAATAATAAATAATAATAATGTGAAGGCAAAGCAGAAATAGGGTACCTAACCAGTTAAGAGTATTTTTTCTTGCAAAATTTTTATCATCAAACACAAGGGAAAATTTATAACTAGAAGATATAGATACGCTTCCCTCAACTTTGAAACACCTTTATATTTAATCACTAATTGCATACTAATAAGTATACAATACTAGCTATTTGTTAAAGAAGTAGCAAGAGCTGAAAAACTGCCTTTTAAAATTAATTGCAAGGCATATTAAGCATCTATTAATAAGGTGTTTTTTTTTGACCTGCGATGCTGTACCCTTGGGTTTAATCATGGTCTAAAGAAATATTAACCTTCAATAAGTAGTGATGAGACAACATTAAAGGAGATTCAATATCTAGGATAGCCATTACTCAGACCTTTAAAATTACCAGTTCCACCTTATTTATTTTCCTTCATATTTTGGTGGTAGGGCTAAAACCTCTTTAAAAGATTCATTTCATCGAGCTTTCTTACATTTTAAGGATACTTTTTCTTAATTTCCTCTAGTTTGTGTATGCTCACGATAGGACAACCAATAGGGCAAGGAACTGGTCAGCATCTTTGGTCATATAAAATGCTCCTAGACATCCAACATCTAGACTAATTTGGGATATCTACGGGACTTTGGTATTGTCAATAATTTTGTATTTAAATGTTCCTAGATTGCACTATCAGTGGGTTTACCTAAAGTATAATAACCAGTTTTATATCCACTACAGAGCTGACTAGAATAGTTCTAAGGCATAGTAGGAGAGAAATTGGAAATGATTTAGTTTCAGGTAATTTAGATTGGTCAGCTTTAGAGGTACCTGAACCTCAGCTGACTGCCATTTTTCCTGGCTAATATGGCAGGGTTTTTTCATAAACACTTGTCTTTTTGTGTGGTTATCTTAATGCATTAGTTATAATTGAGGTTCTCCAACTTCCTAGGCTTTGTTTCCTCCACTGTATACACTCCAGTTATCATGGATCTTTTTGAGAGGTTTCTGGCTTATGTACATCAACCACATTGAGTAGGACTTCTTTAATGTCTAAAACGGAATTGGAGCTTTGTTTGATGGATTTGGAGTGTATGTCTAGTTCAGGATTACTATGTACACCAGCAAAGACAGCAGCTACAGCATCATTAATGTAAGTATCTTCAAGGGCATCAGTGTTTAATCTTTTATATAAGAGTGAACTGTGAATTTGACATGAGTTTTATTCCAGCATAATAAAATATTCATAATGGCTTTTCTCATACTCAGGCTCTGCTTAAACCCCAAATGCTTTAATGAGCGCTTCCTTCCCTTCTCTCTAAATATGCAGATCATCCATATGAAGTACAATAACCTATTTAGCCATATGTCCTAAACATAATATATAAATTTTACATTTTTGTGATCAGTTGAACCTTCCATCACAGCTTCATAGACATAGATGAAAGATGCAATATTCCACTCTCAATTTTAAACTTTTCCTTAAACGTAGGCTTAAAGGTAAGGGATTCAAGCCTGTAACGACATGTACCCCAGGAGCCTCAGATTTGTAAATTTTAGTTCATGTGTTTGTTTGGTTTTTTTGTTAATTTTTTCAAGGCTGGGTTTTTGGAAGGCTATGCAATTTTATGTTGCTAACCAGCTTATTTTACTCATATAGCTTTTAAGTCCTAGGGAAATCTTTTGGCAGCATTAGCTTTAACTAATTAAAATCACTGTTATTATAAACAGGCAGATAACAAGTATAAACTAGGCAAATTTTAGTTAAAAGCAAAGATCCATTTACCAAAGTGTTAAAGTTATTTATAGGATTAAGTTGAAGTTTGGGATCACATTAAATATTGAGGTTGCCAAGCGAAGTGCCATAATGAAAAGGAATTGGTGAGGCATAATAAATAAAAATTGTTTCAGCTGTTTTGGATGATCCACGACTGGAAAAATCTTTAGAAAATACCTTGACGGATTTGGGAGAGGTTTTGATCCTTCATCAGCTCATTTTTAGACTTATTGATTGGGTAATTTTGGTAGGATTCACTGCAATAGTATCCTCTGGGACAAATTGGAAAATATTCATATTTTTATTATCACTAAATCTATCTCAAATCCCATTAAGCCCAACAACGCTCCTCTCAAGATCTTGCCAAGAATGGACATAATCTTATAGAAACCAAGCATGGACTCAATTTATGATGGAGCCAGACTTGACAGAGGTGATGAAGCACTCCAGGCATTGAAGATATTACTCTCTAGGTCCTGACCATAAAATATCAAGTTTGTGCGCCTGACCCCCTGGCCTGTAGTGATAGAATGATACCAAATCCCCCACGGTTACTCAGACAGGATTATCCGAGGGCGTTGCCATAATCCGCCTCTTATCAACTGATGTCCCCATTGACTTAGCAGTAAGAGCTTATAGGAGAAATAGTTCATCAGCCATCCTTTGCATTGCGAGCTCAGAAGAAACCAGCGTAGAGGTCTCCATTATGGATTGAACTCTAGAAGTTAAGATAGGCTCTCGCCCATATAGGGCCCTAAATGGTGACATTTGTATAAAATAATGTTAACTCGCTCAGTATGCCAATAGAGCCACTGGGAGGAATTCATTCCACTGACTTGCGTTGGAGTGAGACATTTTGTGGAGGATGGTGAAAAGAGTTTCTATTCGCTCGTTCTACTGCTCTAATAGTAGCAGGTGATATGGAGAAGTAAAAGGGAGTAAGTGCCCATCTGAGTATTAAGGTCAATGATTACTTGGGAGATGAAGTTGGTGCCATTGTCAAACAGTAGCACCTTCAGGTTACCTTTACAGATGAAAACCTGTTTTAGTATAAATGAGGTGGTCACTTTGGAAGTTTGAACATTAACAGAGATGGCCTCAACCCATTTGGTGAAATGGTCCCTGCCAGTATAATGTATCAGTGGCTGTACATCGCCGTAGGTAATGGGCTGGAAACAACAATGCTGGCCATAGAAAATGAGTTGGTAGGGCCCATGACCTGATATTGGTACAATGGCTTGGGATGCTTATGGCTAGCAGAAATGAGGCAGGAGTCACGGATGTCCTGAATTGTCTAAATTATCCCCTCCAAGTAGCAGCGCTCCAAAAACCATTGATGGGTTCCTGACAGTACCGTGGCTCACCATCAAATGCCCATTAAAGTGGTCTCTGTCCTGGCTGACAGCTGGACATAAAGCAACCAAGAGGAACCAACCTGTTTATACAGCAACCCATACTCTATTCAGGTCTGATCATTCATTTTCTTTTCTACTGCTAACTATCAGAATCTCATGACTTCACATATCCAGATTCTAATGAGGTCAAAAATGCAATCCTCATCAGAGGTATAGGGGGCTTTATAGGCAATTGGGACAACCCGTCAGCGTTTTGATGTATTGTTCCAAACAATGAATTAAGGAATTATCATGGCATTGGAGTTTAGTGCCCAGCAGGCAGTAGTCAATCTGGGTCCTTCATCTGTTGTAGATACTGAAGGGAGGCATGATATGTAACTACAGTAATTAATTACCATATAAGAAAGGACAGAAATACTTGATGTCAATTAGGACAGCTAAGAATTCAAGCTTGAGTAAATTTTAATTCATTTCCACCTGAGACAGGAATTTGCTATAATACTTCATAGGGCGATCTACCTGGTTTACATCAAGTTGCGATAGGATGACTCCAACAGTCACATCACTAGAATCAGTAAACATGATGAACGGTTTATCAAACACAGGATGGTTTAATATAGGGGCGCTCACATTCTCTTTCCTTAAAGCATCAAAAGCTTACTGCTGCTTTTCCTCCCTTTGAAAATGAACCTCCTTGCAGATCAGATAGGTCAAGGGTTCAGCGAGTTCAGATAAGTGGGAGGTGAACAGTTGATAATAGCCGCCCATCACAAGGAACACCTGGATATCACATAAACTGGAGGGTCATGTCATCCTCTCAATTGTAACCACCTTATCTAGTATTGATAAAGTTTCTCATGGGTAACCTTACACCTGAGAAATTCCATATCCATTTGGAAGAACAAGCATTTAGTGAGTTTTAACTTAGCGAAACAGAGCTGAGGCGCTTAAAAATTTCCTACAAGTGAGCCAGATGTTGGTCGAAGGTGCAGGAGAATATGGTCACGTTTCAAGGTAAATTAGTAAACAAGACTTTTAAACCCTCTAACAGCCCATCTATATCCCTTTGGAACGTGGCTTGGGCGTTAAATAGCCCTTGGTCCATTTTTATGGGTTTATATTCATTACTGGCTATGAGGGCGTATCTCTCCTGATCCTCCGATGTGATCTCAATATGCTAATAGCCTGTCAGGAAAGCAGCAGATAGAGTTTAGACTGGCCTGCCAGTCAAGATGCAGAAGCCCCTAAAGGGCGAGTCAGAATGCCAGGGGGCACTGCCGCTCAAACAACTTTCAAATATGTTGAGAGATAAGTAACAATGGAGTTCTGACAGGCTGCTTATGTAAAAAGAAAGCAATAAAAACCAGGTTGTTACAACCCCAGGGTAATGGGCCATGGAATAAGAGGTTGCGAGTTCAGGGAAAAAACCGTAAAGATCTTGACATGATGGGCCCAAATGGGTATGATGAGGATTAAAACTATTAATATGACTGTGTACCCAGTCAATATGCGGGCCATAAGGCCACATTGCAAATGTCACAGGTGGGTTCAGAAAGAAAATTTTAAACTTAGATAGATAAATTTGAGCACAAAGATGTTATTGGAATTAGAAATAAGAAAATCAACTGTCAATTTCTTCAGTGTG
This sequence comes from Massospora cicadina, assembly GCA_022478985.1. Taxonomy (NCBI): domain Eukaryota; kingdom Fungi; phylum Entomophthoromycota; class Entomophthoromycetes; order Entomophthorales; family Entomophthoraceae; genus Massospora; species Massospora cicadina. The sequence continues at coordinate 13,344 of JAKSZP010018928.1, read as the reverse complement.
CTATGACTTCTTAAGTAGATGATCAATTTGAGGAATATTCTAGGAAAGCATGGGATCAAGGTACTTAAATTTGTTCTAACCTGGAGAACTTTGATTGATGGGGGAAGGAAATGAACTTTATTTTAAGCCAACTTTGAAAGAATTGGTGGCAGGTTGAGATGCTGTTGGTTTGTCCATGGACGCCCAATTTGCAAATTTACCGCAGTTCTGACAATTAGTGTTACAGCATCTCGCCCAATGGGCAATGTGAACCTTCCAAGGCCACCCCACGTAGGGGAGGTACCAAAAGGTCAGGAATAGGTTTGGGTTGTCCAACCCAACTGCTCCCAGTCGCTTAGCATCTGTTCAACAAAATGAGAATCAAAAAGATGAGGATTTTGATGCTTCCATGGAGTTTACATACTGTTGACAACATTTCCCAATAGCCCAATGACATTGGCGAGTTTCTCCAAAGGTTTGACATTAAATTATTTCTTTGTCAAATGTACACACCCATTTTGGCTTTGTTCCTATGATTTGATGCTCTCTGGCCTTGATGCTGAAGGCTCGTTGCCCTTGACTTCATTTAAACCTTTGATCCTATGAGAATGATGACTCTCTAATAAATAGGAAGAAATCTCTTAAATTGTAGTATCTATTCAACCAAGGGTAATAATGGGATGGGTGTCGGGGTCCTTAAATGGTAAGCTGTTACCCATCAGTCGTTAACCACATTGGCGAGGTTGCCCTGGGAGAAACATGGAGCAGCTGGTCTTATTGGACCCTCTTTTTAAAGGTAACGGGAACGCCACCTGATCCAAGAAGAGGGGGCGCTCCCCCAGAATTATATAGCCACTGGCAAGATCCATTGTGGAGAAGAATTGGGAACCCTCAAAGATTCTTAATAACCATTGATTCAGGGCAGCTGATAGCTGTATTTTTGAATGAGAGCATTCAACTGGTGGTAGTCCATTACTTTTTGGAGGCCCTCATCATTCCTCCATATAAACAGCAAGGGCAAGGCCCAGGGGCTTTGTGAGAGCTTCAATAGTTCACCATCCAAGAGTTGCTTTAAATTTCTTTCCCACCTGAGCTTTTTTAAATTTAATTACTGTATGGCTGAGCACAGATTGGGGAAGAGTCACTTATCAATGCTCTATGCTGCACCCCTTTCATCAAAACAAACTCATTGGGGCTTTTTGAGAATATATCAGCATACTCCTTAATTGGTGTATCTGCTTGCCGCTGCTTCTTGAAGGTGAGGGTGTCGCCTATTTTCCATTCAAAAAACAGATAGTAGTAATTTTACTGACGCAAAGGTTGCGCAAATTCCCGCACCCATAAGCTCATTCAACTTGATCAGCCAGTAAGGCTTTAAAATAGGCGACAGGTTGGTTTCAAGCTATCTGAATGGGTTGATCTATGAGATTTTCCATCAATATGGTTAAGGGCCCCTAATAGGCAAATCCAACAACCTCAGGAAAGTAAGAGTATTGCATATAGCCAGTGTTGGAACATCGGCCTGTTAGGTTGCTTGCTTGATTCCAGCCCAGAATACCAACAATATGGCAGGCGCGGTATACTTAGTACATCGCCCTACCTGAGAGAGAGGTGGCGAGGTTCACCCTATGTTCACAACCTGGACCCTTACGGAAGTAGGGGGTTTAATATATTAATTTAAATTAAAGTTAAGTATAATAGGGTAAAAATAACTATTAAGATACTGCCTCAGAGTATTTATAGTACTCAAAGGTAAAAGTGAAAGGAATAGAGTTTAAGAAAAGCAGTAGGTAGAATAATAGGTGATAGATGCCTAGCTTAAGAGAAAACCGTCAGCTTTGGTTGCTGATATAATAATAATTTATAATTTATAAATATCACATGATTGATCAATTATCTTCATCTTTTAGTTGCCAGAAATTGTAAAACTCAAATTACTATCAGGAAAAATCCTCAATAGTTGTAGACCATTAATCCGCTCAAAATATCAATAGTTGGTAAGGGGGATGATCCCATTAGTTTTAGGGCCATCAATCTACTTGAAATTATAATAATTGTTACAGTAATTGATCCTCAACACAACAAAGTAGCTCAACTCAAGTAAAATGAGGAGCACAATTTGGCATCCACTGATAATTTAATATTAGTGAGTCATGACCCTTAGCAAGAGGCTTCACCCAAAAAATTGGCAACTACCAACAGAACCCCCTTCAAGCCTTGGTTAGGGATCAAGAGCCAGGACAGGGGTCATCAGATAGTCAGGTGTAGTTTGGTATGCCAAAAGAAGCAGTTAAGATTTTGAGCCCCATTCTTTTGTAAAAATAAATAAAGATCCTGATATAAGATGGTGTTATGGGCTAAAGGTTGTTAAAGCGGATACAATCTTGAGATCCGGTATGAGATATTTTTACGTTAGTCGCCAGTTAAAATAGGCATTGAGAAGCAACTAAATGCTTATGCCTATTGGACAGATTATCATTATTGGTTGTCAATAAAAGAATAAGTGGCGAAAAGCAGATAATTGCTGGGGCTACTTGAGATCGTTGGCATTGAGTGCTGGTATTCTTAGAAAGATAACTGAGGATTGACCCCAGAAAAGTTTTTGATTATCCTAAGCATTAATTCGCTGGTAACCCTTGAATTAGTTCAACTCAATTTATGATGATGATGATTCAAAGATATAAACTTTTTGAATTTTAGGTGGCAGAATCATAAACTTGCCTTAAAAAAACCTTAGCTTAGATTATTGATTCACCAAAATCATTACTCCAAGTGGTGGAACACTATCACTTACTGTGATAATGGAAACCTTGGCATCCCGCCTGAAATTTGATTGTCTTTGGTGTAATTTGGAAGAAAATCCCTACATAGTTAAAATAAAATATATAAAATTTATTATTATCATTTCTTTTACAATGGGACTTGACCTATCAGTAGGTTCAGAGGACCAATTTTTCCCTACACTGGTTCAAAGGTTAGATTTTGAACTTAACTGGATGTTTTGATTCAGCAGTCCCCTCTCAGGACTTGACCATCCAGTAGAGCTTATTGCAATATATTTTTATTGATCTATCCTTGGAACCAGTTGCTAGTAGATTGGAAGAAAAAGCGCTAATAATGGATGATCCCTGATAAATGAGAAAATGGCTGATAGATTAAAAAGCAAGACCCAATTAAATGGGGAGTGCACTTTGTGATATTTCATACTAGTTGTTATTTTCAGGATGTCTCGTCAAGTAATGAGCAGCTAATTCAGATTGTCCACTAATAATTAACAAAAACGAGATTGATATCAACACCAGGCGGATTAGCCATCAGAAACCCCAATCATTTCATTTGCTAATATTGTATTAAACATGCATGAAAATCTTCATAACTCCTGGGTTTTCATAGAGGTATAGAACCACTTCTTATCTCTACAAACAGCGTTGGGGTGGTGAACTGAGAATCTGAAATCTGATTTTTAACTGATTTAACTGATGACGGCTTGGTGAAGGTAAGTGGTTGGCACATGTGGCCAAAAAGAACCAGTGGCTATATGCGACCTCCTAACCAAATCCTCAATTAGGAGAGTTCTTTTTCACCTCCTTCAGATTTGTCAAGGGAGATAGGCAGGCTTAAGTTGGCCTGCATTGGGGTTTCCCTCGTAAAGATTATTGGTATTGATAGCCAGCATTGGCATAGGCCCCAGAAATGTCATTGGCGTAGATAGCTAACATCAAGTATTGGCCCAGAAAGAGTGCACTGAGGGGACCAGCGAGCAAATAGATTACTTTTCAAGGCTCCTCAGCTGGGCAGCAGAAAGCTGGAATGTAACCTTCATTCTAGCTCTAATGGTTCCAGTGCAGCCTGGAAGTATGGGTCTGATACCTTGTACAGCTTCTTGGGAGCTTGGCCTAGCACAAGAAAAAGAGATCTTTTATCAAAGCAAAGGCGGAAACTTAAAGTATACAATGACCCCCTGTAGTAATCACCACTTGTTGAATTCTGACTGGTTTTTTCTCGCATAGTGCCAGTCCAGAATCCCAACAATATGAGAAAGTGATATACTTAGTACATCGCCCTGCCTAAGATAATGGGGCCAAAGTTACCCCTATGTTCACAATCTAGACCCTTATTGGAGTAGGGATTTATTATATTAATTTAGATCAAAATTAGATATAGTAGTGCAAAAGATATTTTCTATATTATAGCCTCAGAGTATTATAGTACTCAAAGGCTAAAAGTGAAAGGCAGAAAACGGAAAAAGCATGTGGTAGGATACTAGGCGATAGATGCCTAGCTTAAGGGAAATTGTTGACATTGTTTACTGATAGAATAAAAATAATAATAAATAATTTTTTAAAAATGTGATTGATTGTTTATTATTTGCTTTTTAGTCACCAGTAATTGTACAACTCAAATTAATATTGGAATGATTCACAATTATTTTTAGACAATTTTTTCGCTTGAATGCTAAATTCATAACCAGGTATGATCCCTGAAAGTTTTAGGACTGCTAATATGCTCGAAATATTATAATTATTAATGTGGAATAATACCTGACACATCAAAGTGGCTCGATTTATCTGAATAAGAAGCTAGTTTGGCATCCACTGATAATTTAATATAAGTGAGTCGTGACCCTTAGCAAGAGGCTTCACCCACTAAAGGGTGAATCCTGATAGCTGTATTAGGATATCCATTAATCTCTAGATAATGATCTGGAGGAATTATAACTTGGATTCCAGTGTCCACCAATATTTTCACTTTGGGGGTATAAAGACCCAGTATTAGGAGTATACAGCCATCCCCTCCTGAAAGTCAGAGTTGGGAGGAGGCAGTTTAGTTTTTGGACCAATGACTTGGTATTCTATTCACTTTAAAAAGGCCAGGTGTTCCAATAAACAACTTATAGGTTTCTGTTTCAATTTTTCTTAAGGAGTATCTTTATATGCTAAAGAATTTCGGTATCCCATAATAAAGGAGTACAAATCCTTATGAATAATTTTGTTATCAAAAACAATTAAAGATTAAACTGTCCATAAGAAGGTAATAACTTTCATTCTCTAATACAACCTCTAGATGTTACACCAGGAATCAAACTAATGTGGTAGGGTGGATTAGGCACACAGTAAGTGAGTATGCTTGGGCTTCGCCGTAACATAATCTATAATGTGGTTATGATCTGGAGCAACTTTTATCTTCATCACCAGACAAGAGGAGATGGCATTAACTGGTGACCCTTTATTGACTATAGCTAGATTTTCAACTTATGGACAACTAATTTCACACGAGTATTTCAGTGCAAAGATGTAAATTGGTTATACTGATTATTCTGACGAAAGTAATCCAGAAAGTGCAAAATAAGACTAAGCTATTAGTTTTATTGAAAAATTGACTGATTCAGCGACATCCACCTTGTCAGGTGGGGATAGGGAACAACACTCAGTAGATGAAATGACAGCGATTGGATCTTGCGGCTCAGGGTTGTCAGCTAGGGTGCCTCACACCCTGAGCTGACTTCACTTTTCCCGCCTCATCAGACTTTTTCTTCCAACAAGTAGCTTCTTGATACCAAAATACCCGCAATAGGCACAAAGGACATGGCGAGATTTAGATCTCTTGGGCTGTCCTACAGCATAAATGGGGGCCTAACTCCCCTTGCTAGGTTCTTGGCGCAACTCTCTCAGGCAGCTCCATTATGGATTCTTTAATATCCAATATGGGATTGTAAAACCTTTACACATTGTGGAAATATAGTATGAGGTTTGCATTATGTTGATACACATAAAGGACCGTGGCAATGGCGTCGTCCAAGCTAACCAATCAGAGGATGTGAGAGCCTAAGCTCCATGATAGAATCACTCAGTGAACATGATTTTGGTTTCACCACACTTGGGGGGATTTGCATGAATGCTTGTTTGTGGTTATACAGGGATAGGTTGCTACCAAATTCTTTGAAGAGAGCATCCTTTAACTCCACTCAGTTTGCACACTCCTTGAAGTAAAACATCATGATTTCCTAGGCCTTACTATTGAGGCAGGCCTGCGTGTGCTGACACTTTTGGCGATCTGTAGCGCCTTCCAGTGCAATTTTATATGTGCACAGGTAGGACTGAATAATTTTGGCTCAATGCACATAATTTTCCTTAAAAGTAAACTAAAATATCAAACAGGTTCAATGAAAGCGTGGATAGCAGGACGAGTGGACTGGATAGCCTCAGAGGACTCCATAGTTCATAGGTTTGTTGGAGGAGTATCCTCCTCAACCTAAATGCGGTATTCGTCTATGTCATCCTGAAGGTTAAAATAGAATGTATTGATATGCTTGAGTGGAACTTTAGTACCTAAGAGGCAGCGTAGTTTTTCAATCTTGGCGGCCTGGCTAGCACTTCTGTGGACAGGGAAACAACTTAAATACAAAAGGAAACTAGGGTCAGATCTTTATCAAGATCTTCCTTTTAAATTTAATTTGTTCCCAGCGAGTCACCTTTAGCAGTTGCTTTTCAGGGCGCTAAGTGAGCATCATAAATTTTATTTAAGGATGGTTTATTATATAATCACATGTTTTCCTTTATAGAGGTAGTGGTAGGGTGGCGGAGATGATCATATGAAGATATTCTTAACCAAGTAGCAATAGGAAGGGTATTTTCAGAAAGCAGCAGTGTGAGTTTAATTATTTTTTATGAAGGCTGATTACCTAAGGCTATGAAAATACTAGTTGCTAGTAACCAAGCAGAAACTTTTAGTAGTCTTTTCTTTCCCTAGAGAAATCTCTTTACAGCTTAGTTGTAACCAAGGCGAATCACTGTTTTTATAAACATGTGGATCATTAGTAATAATTAGGCAAAGATAGGCAAAAGCAAAGATTATGTAACCTTCAAAGTTAGGGTTTTAAATAATAAGATTTAATTGAGGTTGGGGTCACAGTGAATACCAGGGTGTTAGAGCAAAATGGCAAAATGCAAAGGATTTGGTGGGGCACAATCATTCCAGATAGGTTTGACCAGATTAGACAATCCCTGATTGGCAAGAGCAAAAAATTATATAGTCAGATTTGTTTGAGGTCTAATCTTTTTGTAAGATTATTTTGGGATTCAGGGCTCAGGGCGGTTTTAGTAGTTCCGGTGTAATAGTAGTATGGAAAATACTGCGAAGTATCGCTATTTTATTCTTATTAAATTTACAATGAGTCCCGTTAAGCCCAACTGTGTTGCTCTGTTCAACTTGGCACTCAAGTCATCATATTTGATCCTGTATAGGATTGAGATGTTGCTCCATTTCTTCCAGGAGAAGTCTTGGCGTAATAAGCAGAAGAGTAATTCATCCTTTGGGAATGGCTTTATCATTCTACAAGTTCTTAAAACAATGTCTAGATCATGAATTTGTTGGTAAGATGAGCGGTGCATATACAAAAGCTTGTTCTCATCCTCTGATACTCCAATGATCTGATTCAATCCCTCTTTCATCTCTTTGCAATTTACATCTGTAGAGGTTTTTCATTCTTGTTTCAGCTCTCCTGTAACAGTACTCCAGTGTATCTCAGCTTTGTTGAGGCAATAATAGTATAGGTTGATGTCCTCTTTCTTGAGAGATTTGCTTCTTAAGTCGCAATCCAACTTGTTAAGTCACTAAGTAATGGAAAGATTAGACTAATGAGTTACGGAATTCCTGATTCTGTTCAACATGGGCCACACATGAAAAAAAACTTTGAGCTTCTAATGAGGCCTCAGAAGTTTGATGGGTCTTCAAATCATTTATAAGTCATAAGGCTTGCTTTAGCCAAGTCTTAAGGAGCTTAATCTTTTATTCCTTTAGATAATGGTTAGTGGAAGTTTGAGTAGCATTTCTCCATGAGCTTCACCATCTTGTCGTTCAGCTCTTTGGCAAAGCGTAGGATAATCTCTTAGTATTCTTGTTCAACACCATGAAGCCCTTTCAAAGGTGCTTCATAGCTTCCTCTTTATACTTGATAACACCAGAATAAAAAAACTTCACCCATTTACTTATGAAGTTGATTAATTTTGGAACAGTTTACTTCAATCAAATTTCATGTTTCCTATAATTGTGATGCTAAAAAATATACCTGCTCATAGGCCAACTGTAATACCATTTAGGTATTGATATGATAGTGGAGTTCCTTGTCTTGGACTACTAGTAAATGAACGATAAGATGGAGTGCAGGGTGCACAAATCACATGATATAGCAAGATAGATTCACACTTGATCTGTAACTCTCTTGGATAGAGCTGTATTCATATAGATTTATAAGAATCCTGAGAATTTCGGATGCCCATTTGTGGATGTCTATTTGTTGGGTTAATAACTCCACAAAGTAACTCTAGATTCCTTAGCTGTTAATTCAAGTAAGATGACAATATTTGAAAATTTTCATATGATTTTCTCAAACTTCTTCAAATGTGACGATGGGTGTACTACCCATTTGATCATCTTCTTCACTTTTTTAAATATATACCCAGAGGGGACACTATCAATACGGTTATCTTCCATGGTGCTATTAATTAGTTGCAGGTATCATTAAGAGTCAGCTGAGCGCCTTGTTGTGAGCACCAGCCTATAGGGCTTCCGCTTTTGAGATCAATGGTGCTATGCCCAAGAAGCCTAACATTAATTAATTGAAGTTATCTAAGATGCGTGACAAGTACATTTTTTCTTTTAAAGGTGCTAAGTCACCGCTTATGTCTTAACAGCTATAGTATTGTTCCTATATAAAGTATGTCAAAATGGATTATTGAAATCAAGTACCAAAATGAGATATAGAAATATATGACGTAACTTTATTATAGTATAAAAGATGGGTTTTTATATGTCATACTTAGCAATATAAACCTTAAAAAAGATATTAAAATTAATGGAGGGGAAAATCTGGAAGCTAGGTTCTTTGTCAAACGAAGCATTCCAGATGATATAATGCCTTTGTAGCATATTTTTGATAGGGTATAATTGCAAGTTGATTATACCAAGTCAGATGAGACTAGTATCACTCAGATTGATCACTGGGAAGATTTTTGATTATTATCGTTTTGTAGGTTCATCTTATTTTTTAAACAAGTGCTACCTTGAGTAATTTTCAAATGACCCTCTGACAATCCTTCATTATGATTAGGCAGGTATCATCTCAGGGTATTGTAGGCTCAATTTTGTCCAATGAAATTTTCCTAAGTTGATTTGAGTTTTATCAACTATTGATTTCTCTGGGTGATTTATTGAGATAACACCTTTAACCCCCTCCTCAGGTCTAGACGTTGATTAAGATGAGAGAGTCAAATGGTCGATATTCTTTTATCATGTCCTATATCATGTGATTTGTGCACCCTGCACTCCATCTTTGTTTCCAAAAAACTTAAAGCTGAGCTCCCATATAAAATGACTTTTTTGAAAATGTGCCATTCAATCATTTCTAGACACAATCAACATCTCCTGTTACTGGTATTAAATTCTCAATTTTACTCTAATAAGTTGTCTTGAGTATGGTGTTAGTTCTAAAGTAACATTATGAAAATTGACCTAGCATAGATTGACCTATTTTTTAACCGTCATCTTGAGCCAAAATCCGAGCTGTTTCCACCCTCCTGAGTGCTTAGCTTTGCGAAAATTCCTTATCAGCTATTCATAAAAGTGGTAGATGCCATACAATAACACCCTTTTCTACAGCCCTGCATGGGTTATAAATATCCTGTCAAAGAGCATTCCCCTCTAAAATTCTTGGCTAACTTCACAGAAGGTTCCATATTAAATAGATGACCTAGGATTTCTCCATGGGTCATGTACTCATCAAAGCACAAATTCTTCATTTTTTAGCTCAAAGTACCAAGAAACCCACCAAGCCTTAACAGCCTTGACTGCGTGCCAAATTTAATTGCAAATACACTGATTCAAATAGCCCATTATGTCAAGGAAATGACTTGGCGTGCATCCTCAACAAGACAATGATATCTTTCTTTGACCTCCAACCCACACCGCTGAAATCTCTACCCCAATCTTGTCTGCCCTTGCTTGGTATCAGAAGCAACAACCCCATACGTTGATCCCTCTGAACCTCACTTTCCCATCTACCCTGGCCTCTTAGGTTCACCACCACAGAGCAATGTTGTTTGTTTATATCTGGGCTTAAATTAAGCACTTGTAGATATAAGCACGTGGTCTTTCCCCTCTTAAGTTTTACTCCACTAGCACTAAAAAATATAAAATGACGCCTGAAGTCATTAGTATGGCGATTTAAAAATTTATGCACATACAAGTCATCATCAAAATGTTCTAGTTAGATTCAAAATTTTAATATAGAATTATAACATAAAAGTCAAATCCTAAGCTAATCACCTGTAAATAGTTCTGTATCCTTTTTTATTCAACATATAAATTTAATTGCTGGTATTATTTCTTTAAATTTACTTAAGTTCATTCAAAATAAGGCGTCAAGTTTTCTCCAGGTATAGGTAAAGCCTTGACATGGTGATTAAAAATAATTTATTAGGCGTCAATAAAGTCATTCTTTACTATCCATTATCAAATTAAAAAATGTGCAATTTACACTGACTATGCTGTAAATGCAAGTCACAAACTAATAAGATACAAACAAGGAACAAGGATGGACTTCCTACTAATGACACTTAATTTCAAAGTTTAGGCACATGCTCCAACCAATTAAATACTTTGCATGATAGCTAGTTTTTGGTCAAGAATAAATTTAAAAATCGCCAATTCAAAGCCATCCATTGGAAAATTGCATATTTTAGCTTCAAGTACCAAACAGAAATTATTGGATTCTCTCCAAGCTAGAAACAATTACATAAATTAGCATAAATGAAGACGCCCTAGTTTTACAAAGTCTAAAGAATTATTTCCTCTTTTATATACAATTCTATGCTGAGATTAACTTTTTAAGTAAAATCAAAAGGGCTAAATTAGTGCAAACATATCTATAAACACTTTTTACGCTCATATACTTCTTTTGTAAAAGTTCCTAAAACAACTGAGCCTAAAAAAGATTCAGATCCATTATAATATGATACAATTTCATCAAGTCAAAATTGTAAAGACCCCTTTATTCTTGTTAATAAGATCCTCTAATAATATATATGAATTGCAAAAACTAATAATTTTGTAGCTTCTGTTAAACTCAATCTCAAATTTTAGATGCCAATTTGCAGCAATTGGTGCTTCTCGCCAGATGCTTCTAAGGCTACGCAGTGAATAAAAAAATCTCATAATATATAATTATAAAAATAACTGTTTTACATTTTACATGAGCCAGAGTGAAAAATAGATATGAAATTTCAATTGAAAAGGGAAAAAGACAAAGAATAATAAGAGAATCTCCCCCTCCCTCATGAAGTGAGTAGGGAGTTTTATAAATAAAAGTTTGACCAAGCTCAATTAGACATATTAAATGAGAAGGCTTTAAACAAATTTGTGTTATGGGTTGGTAAAAGTAATAAAGGGCTAAATTAGATAAGAGATGCAAGGTAGAACAGACTCATAATCTGTTTCTCAAAAACAACAGCTTTAACTAATTGAAAATATGTATATAGCCAATAGAGCAGAAAATCTTAAAATTATTATAGATGGAAAAAGCGGTGTAGAAAGGACTTGATATGACATATTGTGACATAGACAAAATATATATATCTACTCAAATGCTGATGCAATCATGAAGATAAGCCACCAGAATTACTAAATGACAGCAAAACCTAGGCAAAACAATGTAAACTTGGGTTGTTTCTACTTTCCAGTTGGCCAACCTTGAAACTTGCTAGGCTACATAATGAGCAAGGAAAATGTTCTAACTTGCCTTAAACTAAAAACGACAGGATACAGTGAGGAAAGATTAAAGAGCTTGACAAGGTTGTTTTCTAAACATATAACCTTGAAAGAGTGAGTATGCCTATTTAGAATATAAGGGGGCAAAGTACACATAAGAAAATGAGATGCTTTTGTTTGTGAAAGAAGCTAACTAGGTGACTATGCTACCACATCAATAACTCTGAAAAGATAAATTAGATAATGACTTACTTTCCAAGACCCCTCATAGCAGGCAAAATTACTTTTTAAAATGCACTTACTAACAAAATAAGGTTAAATAGCACTAAATTTGTCTTAAGTCATGAGGTTAAAGCAGCAAAATTATACTACAACAGCCTAGTATATGGAAGTTCCAGTTTCCATCTGATGGATTACTTGACTAATTCCTGAGGAAAATGACCAATAAAGTAGAAGCTAGTATGTTAAGGTACAGAAATCCTATATCAAGAGGATGATAAAGACCTAGAGTGGGTATTACTGCCTCCGCTATACTGAGAGTTGTGAGAAGAATCATCCTGCTTTGGCATGAGAATAGCCAAATATTACAACAGCAGGTTCAGGTTCATTATGTACAGTTGGAGGAGGGATATGTTGTGATTAAGTATACTGCTGATCTTCCATATGGAATATTGTTGAGTAATTGACTGGACCTAATCGCCAGGTATTTGATAGGGGACATAATAAGGTTAGCTGTTTAGAAACTTATTATGGATCATATCAGATATTTGCGATTATGGACCAGGTATGTTCTAAGCTTATTCAAAGCTTAGAATCCGCGGCCTAGCGATTTCACTTAATTATATTTGACTATGGTAACATGGGTTTGAGGGCTTTGTTGATTAGGTCAAACCTAAATTTAAGTTTTGATTTAATGACTCGGGAATGTGGGCTTTGTTGGTCTATGTAAAAATCAGTTTTTAATGTCTGTTGAGTTTTTGATTGAATTAATTACTAATTAGTGATATGAATCGCCTTGGTATGTGCTGCCAATTGCATGTGAAAGTAAATCAGTTCAGCTATTTTGAAGGTATGATGAAATGCCATCTCAAGGATGATGATGGTGTCTACTCTGACTCTGAGGCTGAGCATGATGCCCTGAGTCAAAGTATTTGTAGATGTCATTACAAACTTTTCATGTGGCCAAGGGTCACTAAAAGTAAGGCGTCATGGGTAAGATGTGGTTAACATTGAACCCTATAAATAACCCTTTCATTTACACTATTAAGATATCCTTTAACTTCTGGGTTAAGTTTATAATTTATCTTATAAACTTTTTGCATTATTACTTTATTTTATATTAAAGTCGATTTTCACTTGGGATCAGTAGGATCAGGGCAGTGTGCCATCATCCAAGTAAAATGACCAGGTATACAATTAAATTATTACCAAAAAGCTATATCATAAATTTAAATTCACCATCCTGTCTATTGTCCTCACACAATAGATGCTTGAAACCACATCCCACCCTCGAAGAAGAACCAGCCCTCTGAAGCAGACACCCAAATTCAACAAGTGGCGCTCATGGCTGGGACCGCAGATGGTGATCGCTCTGAACAGGGG
>JAKSZP010018927.1:0-61320 GCA_022478985.1 Massospora cicadina | reverse complement strand
CTGATGAAATATTTTGCAACACATCCAACCACCACTAGACTGCACAACACCAACTGATATTTCAAATGCATCCTGTACAACCTAAGACAAGTGGATTGGAGCCTCTCCTATGCACAGTAATCTGAAGACTTTCACCCTCAAACTGGTTATGTGCAACTCCACAGGGGACAAACAGTGTCTAACGCGCCTGCCCCACTACCACCCTTTCCTCTTTCCTGGTTTGACTACTTAGACCACCAAGACGTTCCATATGACTTGCGCACCCAAAAGCAGGTGTGGGACCTCATCACCTGCCCCCTCTTATCCCCACAAGTCTGCTCCACAGTGTGGCAATACATGCGCCATATGTTTAGAACAACTGACCATACTTTCTCAATGTTCAAGACATGCGCCATCTGTGGCGGACCCAACACACTAGCAAACTGCCTGGAAGAGTGCCCGCCATCCGCGCATATCTGGGCCAACATGATGCACTTGTTTCAACAATCACCTACAGCTGAATTCTGACTATCCCGCGATATCCTGGCACTCAACATGGCCTCGCCTATCCCCCAGACACTAAGGGCTCTAATTGTGAGCATTGCAATATGGTCCATTCACACAATTACCCTCAACGCTTTCAACAGGATCCTCCACAATTTCAACCAAGCCATCATCAGGTTACACAGCCATTTTGCTGACCACTTCCAATCCTGGCTGTTCAGCTCACTCAACACAAATGGAAGAAATGGATAGGCAACTGGATTCCAATCTGGTTCCTTCGTTATGACATTGAAAACCTCACAATCTTCATAGGCAGTACACCCTACTAGCCCCTGAGCTGCCATGCCACTCAAGGTCTAGTCATCCACCACCTGTGGCTCCTAGCCACACCCAAGTGTGCCAAGTCATATCTTTTGAGTTCCTGTGTTTTGCGCTCTCTTCCCTTTTCTGTTTTCCGTTTCCCTTTTCCCTACATATTGGATGTGTCTGTCCCCTGGTCGGCCATCCTCAAATAAATAAAAAATATATGTATTAAGTGAAAATCCTATATATTTTTGATGGTTATCATTATATAGTTACAGCTGAGCAGTTAGAATTCAGTTGATTTGATATTTCAAAGGGTTATGTTAAATGGTCAGTGGTCATTTGGGTAATTAGCAAATTAATCAAAGCTTTGAATCAAAATTTCAATTAATTTTAAAAGTACCCACTCTAGCATAATCTGCTTAGCTATTGGCTCTAAACTTAAATTTAAATAAATGGAAAAAAGAACCACTCTAAAAAGCTCTAAAATGTATGAAATAATGGAGAAATTATGCCTCCTCAATAAAACTCTTTTTAATGTTGGCATCATATTTTAACTGACTTATAATAGGCATTTATAATATATATACTCAGCACTGTATATTCTATGTTGATTATGGTTTACATTTGGACCCAATCCAGACATAAGATATAAACTAGATTTGTGAGCAAAATTTATAAGCCATGTTGGAAGTGGTGCCAACTTCAAAAAAGGGTTTTATTAAGGAGGCACAATTTCTTGATTATTTTATACTTTTTAGAGCTTTTTTTAAAGGATGTTCTTTTTTCCAAATTTTTTTGATAAGGTTCTTTTTTCCCAAAAAAACTTTACCCCCAGTTCTTTTCCCCCTAAAAAGTAGTGAATTTTTAAAAGTAGCTATTTTTCCTACTTATTATTAAATATTACTGTCCCTATATATCATTTTTGACCCCTTAATATTTCTCTATAAAATCAAACCTCATTATATATATACTATATATATATTCTTATAAACAAATATACTAATAATTCATTTTATTATTTATCTGATTTTATTGGTCAAATTATATTAAATTTACTGATTGCCATATACAATACTTCATTTTATTAAATTTAGATGATTTTATTAGTCAACATATGCTGAATTTACTGATCGCCATCTACAGTAATTCATTTTATTAGATTTGGTTGCTTTTATTAGTCAATATATGTGGTAAATTTTTTGATTGCTATCTAAGATAATTCATTTTATCATATTTTGATGAGTTTATTGGTCAAATTATACAAAAATAATAGTCATCTATAATGATTTAAACTCATCTCACTATGATCTCATACTGTCTGGTTTTGAACATACCCCCAGCCATAAGATATATCAAAAGTACTTCAAAGCTATCACTTCACTGATGTCGGAATTAAGTTTATCTGGTGTTGTATTAGTCCCACAAAAATCCATCACTTTTGAGACACTTTGATATACTTACTAAATTAATGGGCATCTGCCTGACCAATACTTACAAAAGTAAATTGGGACCTAAGTTGGAGCATTCTCTATTTTTGAAGATGATCATCCGAATTGGTCCAGTATTTTCAGTTGAGCATGAACAAACATAGAAAAAAAACATAAATGCAGGTTGAATTGATAACCTTCTCCTTTTTCAGTCAGTTAAAAAGG
Source organism: Massospora cicadina (assembly GCA_022478985.1). Classification (NCBI taxonomy): domain Eukaryota; kingdom Fungi; phylum Entomophthoromycota; class Entomophthoromycetes; order Entomophthorales; family Entomophthoraceae; genus Massospora; species Massospora cicadina. The sequence goes on along the minus strand of JAKSZP010018927.1, from coordinate 58,879 downwards.
ACAGTTGTTTGAATCCTGGCATAATCACTTTTATCTATAAAATAATAAAAGTAAGTGTGTATGTGTACTAAATGCCCAGTCAAAATTACAGGATATAGTCTTGAAAATTCAGATATAAGTGGATGTGAAGGGGTCTATATGAACCTAAAGCCAGATTTTTATTTTATTTGAGGTGGGCTGACATGGGATAATACCACACCAATTAATGGGAAATTGAATGAATGGTAAAGTAGGAATAAAATCCGGAAAACCTCCATGCATGGCATATAATAGACCAGGAACTCCATGGACCATCTTTGCTATTTGCTATCTCAGTTTGGGGCATTGGTGCATAATGCCAACACTGTCATAATTGTCCCCTACCCAAAGTTCCTATACCAGAATCAAACTTGGGGAGGCAGCGGTAGAGGTCTATTATTCTACCACTGGGGTATCCTCCCCCTCAAAGCCAAATTTTTAACTTTATAATAAAATAAAAAGGTTTATATGTAAGAAGTGAAAATGCTTTATATTTTCATGGTATTTGGTATATTGTTATGGCTGAGCAGTTTGATATTTGGTTAATTCAAAATTTTCAAGTTTATCTTCAGGCTAGCTAAAGCTTTGAAATTTGGCATATTTATGTATCTCCTATGACAATAGAATAATCTATTAGAAAAATTATAAAAAGTGTGACTTTTTTCAATCAAAATAAAAAGTTACTTTTTTATTATCCTCTTTTCAGTGATATCTGTCCCCTGGTCAGCTTACCTTGAATAAACAGCTATATATATTTAAATCAAATGATAAAAAAGTGATTAAATAAGTGAGTGCGCTAGGATTTGAACAAACGACCCTTTTTAAATTTAAGTTTAGAGCCAAAAGCTGAGCTGATTATGTTAGAGGAGGTATTTGTAAAATTAATTGGGCTTTTGATTCAAAGTCTTGATTTAAATTAACTTACTAATTAGCCAAATGACCATAACCACTTAACAAAACCATATAAAATATCAAATCAAACAAATTTAAACTGCTCAGCCGTAACAATATAGTGAATACCATCAAAGTATATATAGGTTTTTCACTTCTTGTATATAAAACTTTTTATTTTAGTATGAAAGTTAAAAATCCTTTCTTAGTGATACCTACATCATATAAGGAACCTATATGCCAATTTTCAAGTTTTTAGGTTGATATTTTTTTAAAGATTTTGTGATAGGTCAATCAGTCAGTGGTGTTTCTCTTTTATATATAGATTACTAGAAGAAAAAATATTATTAGGGTTAGGATATATACCACTAAGTATAAAACTAGTTTATTTTAGCAAAAGGTAGGGCTTAGGAGGTAAAGAGCGAGTAGGGTTTTGATTTAGAGAGCTAAATAAGGTTTATAACCATCTGGTATAAATACATATTCTCCTTTCCCTTTGAATGCAATTTCCCCATAACCCTATTGGTCAGTGTGTTATCAACCAGGTAGCCCACTTAAAATAACTAGCTTATTTGTCTCTTTTGTTAAACTCCCACAATTAATTACTTTAAATTTTCTAATCGCTATATTAATTTGGTAAAGCAATTTTAGATTCGGGGGACTGTGGTATACTTACAAACTTTTATGGATTAGATTGTCTTATCATGTATGGTTAACCTTATGTTTTAAACATTTAACCGGTTGCTTTTATATGTAAAGACCTTATGATCTGTAAATGTTGGTGATTATAACCACTATGCTTTGATGCCACTCCCCCACTATCCTTTTTATTTGAGTTAAGTCAATCTTATAATACTTGACAAATATATACTATTTTATTATTGACTGCTTATGCAGCAATTTATTACATTTCTTTTAAATTATTACTGCTATATCCCATTTTTTTCTTTTGCTTCTTTTAAAATTTATATAAAAAATTTACTCTTTATATTATATTTGAATTACTAATTTTCTATATTGAACTCCTCAATTTTTAGTTTATCTTCTCAAACTTCTTTTCTTAAAATATACTATTATATCCTTGGGATTTATCACACCCCATTGTTTTCAATTTCTCCATTATTGGTGCAGTATTATCCCTAGGTCAACCCACTTCAAACAGATAAATATACTATTATACTAAACCCTTTTATTTTTTAACCTTTATAAGAATTTTAGCTAGGCCATTTAATTATCTTTATATATAGTTTTAACTATATATAGATTTATTTTAGAAGTAATATATATAAAAGCTTGCTTAATCCTCTTGCATCCTAATCTAAGAAACTTTTCTGTTCAGGTAATTTTTATATTTCTTGAGAGACTTATAAATGATATATTATAAAAAGTTTGAATTATCAAGTTAACCTTATACTTAAAAGTTCTAAGCTCAAATATTTGACCTAAATTCTTTAGAGTGTTTAGTTGAAAATTTAATTTCTTTAATTTAAAAGTGCTATTTATTATGTAAGCACTTTGCTTGGTTTCTTTTATTAGCAGCATGAGTACTCAGAATTATTGGCATTTGTCTTTACTTATATAACCTTAGCTACTGTATCTTTGATGTCAGTGACACAAATTTGGAACTGATTCTAGATGCTTGTTACTTTATTTACCATATATTTTCTAATATTAACAATTTTATAGATTCCTGTCCCATGTAACTGCAATTTACTCTAAAATGCTAATTCTACTGATTGAGCCCTAGTACTAACACCTGCCTTACTATATAGTATCAAATGTCACTAGCTTTTTTTCAAACAGATTATTGTTTTACACTATCTGTCTTAATTTCTATTTTTTTATGTTTTTAACAAAATTATACTCAATTAGACTTTGTTTTCTACATGTAACATGATTTATTTGCTTTGTTATATATAATGATTAAATTGTTTAGTAACTTGCATTGTACTACTATATAAATATATATAAAATAAATGTAGTAAAATCTGTCCAAGTGTTTATTACTAGGTAAACTATTTAACTTAGCTTTATATGTTTTGACCCAATAGGTAATATATCCAAGCAAACTACTTTGTTAATGTTGATTTCATAAATAAATTTAAATGAAATAAACCACATTAATACCTGTAGCTTCATTCAAAAACTCTGTTTTTGTGCATTTATTTTGCTCTGTAACTATATTGCAATTGTAAGCTTCAATTAATACACTACTATCTTACAAAACATCTTTAAAAGTATGCAAATAAGATGCAGCTTTGTTGATTGAACTTGTATAGTCTATATAAAAGCCAATATTATGTTTTTATAACATTTGTCTAATATATTTGGTAATGTTAACAATTTTCTAAATCCTGATTTTAAAGTCTACAATATAAAATATTCAGCTCTCTCTGCTCAGCATAACTTTCCAAGCAAATTAATTTTGGTAAATTAAAAGCAAACACCTAATTGCACACTGAAGTCTTGCTCTAATGTCATTGGATCCCCCACCAACATCCCAGCGTGGGGCAGCAGTAAAACTCCCCCCCTCCCTTTTCTTTCTGACAGGAAAATGCACTCGGACTGGCTTGCCCAGTCATTCCAAACCCTTGGGATTATTTGTTCCTCCCAAGGATCTCAAAGCCCATCTCACCCAAACCCAAGTGGTGCCCTGCTGCCCACTGGTGCTCCCCCAGAGCAACATGCATTTTGGCCTTAGGGTCAAATATAGAAAATTCTTCCCCTACAATGACCAAGCCATTATCAAAATGGCACAGGTGGTGATGACACCAGCCTATTTTATAGACTTCTGCCCCTATAAGGGCTATTTTGATCTCAACTTCACCTTTGAAGCTGATGCAGCCACTGCAGCAATGGTGCCATTAATTTTTAACAATATTTCCCTCCCAATAACTTGGACCTGGCTCCCACAGACACCACCTTGGTGGTCCAGTTCACTGGTTTGCTCACCCACCTCCCCCCTGAAGTGCTCCACCAGGAGCTGATGGAAGGTTTAGCAGCTTACAGCGCCAACCCCATCTTACAATTTGTGGTCCCAAATGGGGCCACACGCCTTCTGGGCCTCAGGTGTATGCCACAATCAGCCCTGAATTTATGAAAATTTCTTTAGCAATTCCCTCTCATGCCACCATCCCATCTGCCCCTGACCATCCATTATGGGCCTGCGTTGAGGGTGGAAAGACAATTTGTCCATCCTGTTTTGAGTTAGACCACTCAAAACATAAATGCCCATACTCAGAAACTTCCATTAACGCTGAAGCTTGCCCAATGCACACCAATCTGCTGCCCACCCCACGCCAACTCCAACATGGGGTACAATTCAACCTTCCCCTTCTCCAATGCCTGATGCTGCAGCTGCACCATACAGCCACCAATCAGCACCCACCTTGCCCCAATGCCAAAAATAATTCATCCAACCAAACTTCAGATTGGATCCCAGTTTGAACCTATGCATCTGCAAATGAATTGAACAAATTTCAACTGTATGCTAATTCCCAAATCCAATTCAAATTTAAAAACCATGGAAATTATTGGATGAAATTGATGAATCAGGTAATGTTATTGAAGAACCGATGCTGCAACTCAAGTGGCTCTGTAACACAGAATGTGATGCAAAATTCCCACCTTAGAAATATGTCCCACAACCTAATGCCAAACCATTCTACAGCGACCACCAGCTTGCAGTAGAAGCAGCAACCACACTAGATTGCCATCCACTTTGCAAAGCTGCCGCCAAATCTGTGGCTGCACTCACAGGAGGAATTCCACCTCCTGTCATCCCCATAAATCTTACTGCACAAAGTAAGATCAACATGAAAACTTTACACAAAAACGTCACTGAAGCCATCCAGAATGTGGTAACAGTAGCACGGAATCCAAAAGCAAAAATAACCTGAACCAACATTGCCACGTTCATAAAATTCCCAGACACCCACCTCAAAGCTGAAGATGCTTTAGCCAAGTACATCATTAGCATTATGATGGCTGACAACTATTTGGAAGTTTCAGTCATCAAGGATATTGAACCCATGCCACTGATGCCCCCACACCCTTACTATCTGCCTTAACACGCACCCTAATAATATAAAATATTCAGAAGTTATAACATTATGTGCAAAGATATAAATATAAGCATTGTAGATACATCAAAAATCAAAGATTATATTTTAATATTATAAGTTATATATTTATGAATTCATGATTTTTCAACTAAAATTATCCATGTTTAAAATGTATGGCATAATGTATATTATGTAAAAATTCCTTTACCTTTAGATCTAACCTATTTTGGTAAGTTGCTTCAAAAATATTATTATATAATTCCCTTATTTAACCTGATCTTAGTATCCTAGTTTTTTTAATAAAATGAGTAATTTTTACAGTAAAGGTAATAATGCATAAGAATAAATCATCATCTATATTTTTTTTAATTAAATAACTAAATCTCTAGGGGGTCTAGGTTGTCAACAGTAATTTCAGAAACAGCTAAATCAATTTTGATGAAGGTTTGCCTTCTTACAGCAGGTACCCAATGGAAGAATCTCCACTTTATATGGTAATGATTGGTTAAAAAATATTTAATGTAAAAAAACTCTTTTTGCATTACCAATATAGGCTTATCTCATTTTAAGCCCACACTTCAGGAGAGGCCAAGAAAATCCTAAATTAGCTCTATCCTGATATTAACCAATCTTAAATTTAAATTGCACTTAATCTCTGACTTCCCCAAATTGAAATCAAGATGTTAATCAATTAACCATTTCTCAATATATTAATTATCTACTTATATAAATATCTAAGGGATTTACATTTGTCCACACTTATATCAGAATATACTATAGTATTTTTAATTTAACTTTGCATGCTCATAGCAGTGCAACATTATATATTATCCATCAAAGTTTTGAAACTAAATTAGATATTGTATATAAAAAAATATAACAAAAAATCAAACTCTTTTCTAGCTTTTTTAATTTCCTGATGTTTATTATAGATATCCTTCAACTATCAGCATAACAGCACAGTAAAGTTACTTAATATTCAATATATGTTAGACTAGTTTAAAAATTTTAAGATTTATGTATTTTGCTGAATATAAGTACTTTATATTAGCAGATATCCAAAGGAAGTGAGACCACTTTATCAAGTAATGATAGGCTGAAAAGAACCAAAATTATTATGAAAACTCTTTATTTAAGCCTGTGGCTTTGCACATAATTACTTTATTAAGAATTGTGTGATGAGTATCAGTCATAAAACCTGTGCCAAATTTTACCTTTATTAGTAAAAATTAATTTTACACCATTTGTAAGCAAGATATATAATATATGTATTGTATACAGATAACATTTTAAATCATATTGTTACATATTTGTAATATTTATTAATTTCACATTTTGTTTTGCTTGTTAATAAAACCAATGATATATCTATTGCTTCACACTTTTTTATATTCCAACTTAAATATAAGAACATAAATTTTATAGGTATATCATTAACTTTATATAAACTTGGTGGTTACCACAATATCATATACAATTATAAACATGAAAAGCCATAAGTATCTGCTGCTGTATATCAAAGCAGTACCAAGTCCTATATCTAGCTCTAACTAAGACTATAAGCAGTATATTGGAACTTCTAATAACAAAATCTTACTATTAGTTTTTTTAGCACTAGGTGCCTATACACCAATCTTCTATCTTACTATTAGATGGTATAATTTTACTCACTATTAGTTAGGAATATCTTGTAGATTATTAATATAGAATTTTAGAGAAACCTTATCTTAAAGTAAGAAGTATATAGACTAAATCAATATTACTAGGGGAGGGTACCCCAGTGGTAGAGTATGGACTCACTACCACTGCCTCCCCAAGTTTGATTCTGGTAGATGAGCTTTGGGTGGGGGACTATTTTGACTGTGTTGGCATTGTGCACCAATGCCCCAAACTAAGATAGCAAATAGCAAGGTGGTCCATGGAGTTCCTGACCTATCATATGCTACATGTGGAGGTTTTCCAGGTTTTATCCTCCTCTTCCATTAATTTGAATCCCTTCATTGGTGTGGTATCATCCCCAGGTCAGCCCACCTCAAATAAAATTTAAAATTAAAATCATATTACTATATAGATTAAATAGTATTATTAGTAAAAGTCCAATTATGAGCTCTGAGTTAGACCTCATATGAATCAAAGATAACATTTTCTTGCCATATATTAGTTTGAAGTGGTTTATCAGCTCATATCAATATGTATATGGTATGATAACTTTTTTTAACTATTATTATGTCATTATATAATTAAAATTATATTTAGGGTGGGCCAATCTGAGGACAATACCACACCAATTAAGGGGATTAAAGAAATGGGAAAGGAGGATAAAACCTGGAAAACCTCCCTGTGTGGTGTATGATAGGCCAGGAACCCATGGACCGCCTTGCTATTTACTATCTTGGTTCAGGGCATTGGTGTGCAACGCCAACACAGTCATAATCAACCCTACCCAAAGTTCATCTACTGGGATTAAACTTGGGGAGGCAGTGGTAGTAAGTACATACTCTACCACTGAGGTACCCTCCCTGGCATTATATATCTAATATAGAAAATAAAACTGAAAAGTTACTGTTTTAATTTATAGTAATTTTATAAAATCAATTTTAATTTGTTAGATAATAAGCATATTCAGAGGTTGCTATAATTTGCAAGATATATAATAAACTAAAATTTATATTGATATCTAGTTATAAATGGGTATAAAAATACTAAAGCTTAAAAGAGGAGGGTGCCTTGGTGGTATGACATAAGAGATTTGATAAATCTTTTTTTATAAACATCACAATTTTTTATATAATCAGGGTAGGCCAACCAGAAGTTGTACACTATTGGTAAGCTAAGTAGGAAATAGGAATAGAGAAAAGTTAAGTGAATGTAAGTATTTTAGGACACCCCAGAGTAGATGAGCTGTCATGGTTACATGACAAATTGAGGGCACAGATTGTAGAAACAAGGCTGGTCATGAGGAGGCCAAAAGGTTAAGTTGTCAGGCCTCCCTGACCTTAAGCATACCCTGGACCAACGCTGGGTACAAGAAAAGATATGCTCAAGTTGGTCCTGGGGATGCGCATGATGCTTGTCCCTGCATTACATTGAGGGGTTAAAACGCACCAGCATTGTTACTAATAAGGATGTTTCATTACAGTTGCTTGAAAAACGGGGTTTTGAACCCCGTTTGATTTACATATCTAAATTGGGGAGAATTTAGTTTGCAATCAATAACATAAGTTCAGGCTATCTCAAGCTATGGTATTATAACAGATGGTAGTGTGCGCTTGTTGGTTTGTTTAGGCTTAGTACCACTCCTGCAGATTGATGATTCTCCCCCATTGTTTAATAATGATTCTTTGAGATCAACTTCCTTTGTTGGTCGACTTGCTTAATAAAACCCCGTTAGTTTTACGTTTTTTGTATGGTCTTGTGGGTGAGACTGTGTGCGGACCTCCTCAAGGAGGTCTCTAACAACATAGGGCATTTTTTTTTAAAAAATGCCAAAATCTGGTGCACAACTGGGCCGTCCTGTTCCCATCCATATAGAGGTACCCAAGCACCCTGACACTGATCTTCACTTGGTTATGGACTCCTCCCTAGGGTTCAACCATGTTCTATTGTTTGTTGGCTATATAGCTATTTATTCTGTGCTGTACACCCTGTCCCTGGGTCCCCTGTGCTCCAGCACCTTCCGTTAGCCTTGTTTCCCATCTTACCAGCGACTAGTTCTCTTGTGGTGTGGCCGTGTATCCTGCACCACCTTTTTTGAAATGAAAAAGTTACAGACACTCTTTACATGTGCTACTCCTGTTGTCAGCCAGTACTGCCAGGTTGTTGGAGCAAGGGATATCCTATTCTGGGGGGCTTTCTACTATGATGGAACAACTGTGGAGGAAGTGATCCAAGTGGATGAACCATAGCTGAAACAAGACTCTATGAGTCTGCGCTGTTTTGGTTTCATGTAGCCATATAGCAACACCTGGAAGTGTTCCAGCAGGTGGTGGTGGAATCTGTTGATTGCCATGCAAATGGTTGGTACTGTGCCATCAAAAGCATCTATCAAACAGTGTGGATGGTCCACAGTGCAAATGCTATGATGAGGGAGCAGAGCAAGGGGTATGGGGCTTTTTCTAGTTGGAGTGCAAAGTGGCATCATGATATTGAGAGATCTTAGTTGTATGAACCTTGAACAGGCGTGACACATTGTATCATATGGCCTTTAAAAGTAAGCATAGTTTTGGGTGGTTGTGCAAGTTTCCAGCTTCCCCACTTACTGCACAGGCTTTGAGGGCAGGGTTTTAGCTCTCTGATATGTGATAGGCTATCTCAGACAGAGCCATGTATTGGCTCTTATGTGGGGTTGGAGAAGTGGGTGGTGTGTTAGCCTCCAGATTTCTCTTTGTGTGGATAGGTCATATGGGGATGTCCAGGGCATCTAGGTAGTCCACTCTTGGTATGATTGTGGAGTTCTTCTGGGTTTTCCTCAAAGGGGGTTAGCCCTGATATTCAAGTTTAAATATTGGTCTGATCATCTCTCTTCCATTTTGTTCTCATTATACTGACTGTCCTTTTGGATAGCTTTATGGTGTGGAGAAGGTGTTTAAAGTGGTGTGGGTCCCCTGTGGGCCAGCGGCGTTAGAATGAGATGCTAGGTATGTAAGCAGGGTGTTGGGGTGGTGTGGGTTGGTGAGTTTAAGTGCCTGTACAAAGTTGAGCTGGGCAGCTCAGGCCCAAAGTTGGCGTGGCAGGTCAGGGGCTAGGACGATTGCTATCCAGTTTCCAAGTAAGCAGTTGTCTTGTTTTAAAAAATCTATTAGGCCCATACCACCGCTGGAGCGTGGGCCATATGATGTCTCAAGTTGCACTGATGGGTTGGATTACAACAAAGCCACCTTTGGAGCTTAGTGCACACCAATGAGACAAAGGAGGGTAAGAAGGAGACGGATTGGGCAGGGAACCAAAGGATTGGGAGAGTCAAAGAGTTGGCAACTATCACCTGACAAGTTAGACTAGTGTACTTTCTATTGAGGATGGCAATGAAGTTGGATATTCTGTGTAGAAGTTTATTCTTAATTGTCTCAGTAGATATCCACCTGCTTCCAGACACATCCTCAGATGGCGGACAAGGTTGGTAGATGTTTGTGAAAAAATCAGGATGAGGGGTCTATTTTTCATGAGTATCTTAGTGGATGTGATGGTGGATTACCATTGCGCCTAGCATTTCCAAACAGGATAACTTTGGTCTTGTTTCTGTTGATGCAACATTGCTCACCATGGAGTATTCTTCCAAGGCGAGCTTAAGGAGCTGGTCGTCCTTACTGCTGGATATACCAGCCACACAATCATCTGTTAAGGCCAGTATCCTGACTGCTGAGTGGCCTTGAGCTATGATATATCTAGATGCAAGTTTGCAATGCGTAGGAATGAGTCTATGCTAAACTTGTTAGGAGTGGGCTGATGAACTCCATACTTGAACCCTCTGTGGAGTTGAATTGGGTTAGTGAGGAAGCCAGGGACACATACAGCCATTGATGTTATAATGTGAGCAGCATGTTACAGTTGATGAATCTAGTGGGGAGCTTGAAATTTTGCATGCAATGCCTCAGTTAAGGCCAGTTTATGCGGTCTTAAGCTTTTTCCTGGTCCATGAATATTAAAGTGCCAGTGGCTTGAGACTGTCATATGTTGGCAATAGTGTGTATGTAGTTCCATATAGACCTTCTGGGTATAAACCCATTTGGCTTGGTGACAGGACATCCTCTGCTACGTTGCCTAGCCTTTCAACCATAATTTTAGTGAGGAGCTTTGTATCAGTGTTAGTGAAGACAATAGGACGCCAGTTGGAGAGATCTAGATTAACACCCTTTTTTAACAGGTGATAACATAAGCGTCTTGGATTCATTGCAAGACACAAGTGTCCATAAGGCACTTGTTTAAGGTAGTCAGGAGGAGCGGAATAAGTTGTCAGAATATTTTATGCAATGTTTGTAGTGTATCCCTTTCAGGCCCTGGGCATCTTCTTTGCAGTGCATGGCGCACTATGTCCCAGAGCTCCTTCAATGTGATTAATTTGACTAGGATTTCCCCAGGAGATGCTGTAAAAAGATTGTCACTGTTTATTGTGATGAACAGGATCTTTCCACATTGCCACGAAACAGTTAGGCATGAGGCCTAGGTAAGGGACCACAAGCAGGAGATTGCAGTGGTTAAAAAGCTTAGTTTATTAGCTTGATGAACAGTTGTTGATAAATCCTTGTAATATGGTAAGGATAATGCTAACGGTTAGGAGTACTGTCTGTCCGCTGGAGAAGGCGTACAGAGAGTTGACAGCTCTGTTGAAGTCTGAGGTTTAGACAATTTCCGTTTAAAATCAGGGTACCTTCTCAAAATATCAATAAATGATCTAAAGATTTTGATTTTTTTGATTTTTGTGGTTTTTATCTATATATTAGAAGATGAAGTTGCCTTAAACATTTTATTGGGTTGTATTTATATTATGAAACGGGAGATATGGCAGAACTTGTTCCCATGGAGCCCACAGGTGGCAGGCTATCTGCAGGATTGCCTCAAGAATCTCAGCCTCTGATACTCTTATCTGTTCCCATTCTAAACCATCCGTTGGGTACCTCAAACGTTATGGAAACTTTTCACATTTATTTTTGTGATTTGAGAACAAAATAAAAACCTTGAGTCTTAATTTCTTCACTATTACAAACTTCTATATTAATTTTAATTAGATTCTTTTTTTGGCTTCTGATTTTCTAGGCCACCATAATTCTCTGCTCTCAATATTTCCACTTTTGTATATAATTCAGGTTGGCAGCTCCTGATTCATTGAGCTTCACTTTGCTAAGGATTTTGACATACTCCCATCATGGCGGATTCAGGTTTGTAGACTCTGATTTGCTGTGCCACAATTGCTCTTTACCAATGAAATTCTGACACTCAGTGGATTTTTAATTGGTGTCCTTTGTCCTTTGATTGGCCTGATCACCATTTCTGCCAGGCCTTGCCACCTCCACTCTCAAGTTTGTTTAATTTTTCAGCATCTGATTTATCAGAATGCCACTTTTGAGTGTTGTTGCCCTTATATACTATAAGTATATTATTATTAATATTATGAGCCTCAATCTTCACTGTATGGAGGATCAGGGCTATGTGGCAGTCAGGAAACGCATTGACCATCACATTATCCCCCAGAGGAGAGCCCCCTGCACCTGCAGTATTCCTCAACCTTCTCAGGATAGTTGGTACAATTGGTGGCTGTTTTCCAGGAGGATTCATCTATTGGGTAGCCAACTCATTTGATTAGGTACCCTCGCTTTCCATGGGAACCCTTGGTATCTAGGATCTCCTCCACCTCATACTATGTGTCAAAATCTGAGGATCACTCACTTGGAAATTGTTATCCTGCACGTCTATTCAGTCTGAAGTTCTGATGGTTGATCCTTGATAGTGCCTGTAGTTTACAGTGTTCAGACCATTCAAAAACTCACTAGGCCTATTAAATTCACCTCAACTCTTCCAGCTGATTTCAGGCGTAATTTTTCCTTCATATTTGGGAACTTCTTCCAAGGCAGGATTTAATACAAACTGGGAACTTGGTCCTTCCAGTTTGCTGACACTTCTCCAAGGTAGGATTCAGATAAAAACCAGGAAAAGGATAAAATAAATATAACTTGTATTAGAAGCTATTTATTAGATAATGTTCATTTGGCCAGGTGCTGGTATTTATACCTCTAGGGCATCTCCTGGCCACATTCCAGCACAAAATTTCAACAGCTATTTTACCACCTCAGTTCAACCTACAACTGAAACCTTTTCTTAGGTTCATTGGTGGCAAAATACTCTCAAAATTGGGAGGATTTCAGGTACAAAAATTGCAATAAAAGCATGCAAAATTGTCCTAAGATCTTCTGGATTTCAGTTTCATCATACTGCTGATGAATACACCTTCTGTGAAATTTTGACATCAATTGAAGTAAATGATGCACCCCTAATCAGGGGCGTCAGCAGGCCTCTTCCTTGATAGCACTAGTAACCCCTTTTGGGCGGTCCATGCAAGTGCTATTGTGCTGATTATACGGATTGACATATGAATTTCGCCCTAAGGTGGGAAATTGATTACGTTTTTCATTTCTAAAGTCCATGGGATTTTCAGACGTTAACTTTGGGTCATACCCAAATAATTTTGTATACAATTAAGTTGATTGTGTTCCTGATAATTGGGACCAATTGCTGAGATTTGATGCATAGGAAATCAACCATAATATGTGAGCATATTTGGCCCAAGTGCTCTGCTAAAATACTTGATCAAATTATCATTGAGATATTCAGCCCAAATTGTATGATTGCATTAGGCTTTGAGGTGAGAATATAGGTGTTAGCTCAAGCGTTGAAAGGGTAATTGGCCTGATCTGATGGTTGTCAAAGGTTTATTTTTGAGTCAACCACCAAAATCTGACATTTTCCCCTCTTGACTCAAACATAAGCCCTAAGATTCCCAATTAGCCTATGTTGGTCTTTTTTCATCAGCCTGAACACCCAATGAGAATGGAGTTGGTTTTTCTATTTGGTAACTTTGCCAGAACGCCCAATGAGTCTGAAGTTGGATCCTCTCCCCAACCTCAAGTGCAAACTAAAATATTAATTAGAATAAAACTATTATATAAGTATTTTTTTTTTGTTTTTTTTTGGTTTTGTTTTTGTGTTTTTATGTCTTTTTTAACTTTTTTCTTTTCTCAATCAGCCCACTTATTAAACCTTCTTAGGAATTTTGCATGGACTCAGTTGTATATATGGCCAGTCCTAATATCCTTGATTGTGTATATAAACTTAGACATTTTCTCAATCACTTTGAATGGCCCAACCCAGATGCAATCTAACTTTTGCATTTGGCCCAATCCGTGGGTGTTGCAAAATAGAACTTCGTCATTAACTTCAAATTTGGCCAGTGTATAGCAATTCTCTAAGTCCTTTTGATGTTGGGCCTTTTTCTTGGCAAAACTGTTGTCAAAGGCTTAAGCTTGTAGTTTGATTAAGGCATCCCCAAGCTTCTCAACATACTGAGGGTAAGTGTTTTTGCCAGGATCCTCTAGGACTGAATATAGCAGCGTTGGTAGGGCCAGGTGTCTACCATATAATACTTGAAATGGAGACATCCTGGTTGATGAATGGTAGGAGATATTGTAGGCAAAGACTGCCAAACTTAGATATGTACTCCATTTGGATGGTTTGGCTGAGGTTAATTTCTGGATAATGTTCACCAACGTCCCATTTGCACTTTCAACAGTCTCATTAGTTTCAGGGTAATAGGGGGCAGAAAGCACACCTCATACTCCCATTAGTTGGTTGAGCTTGGCAAGGACATTGGTGGTAAAGTTGGTTCTCATTATTGGTCAGAATAACCTGGGGGCATCCATGTTTGTGGATGATGTTTTCAAGTATGAACTTGGCGGTGGTTGCTGCTCCAGCTTCCCAAATGGCTTTGGCCTCAACCCATTTGGTCAAGTGGTCGATGGCTATGATTATTACTTGGCCTTCATATTGCTTGTTGGAAGTGGGCCAACAACGTCAATAGATACAGTGTGCCAGGCAAAGTTGGGCTGAACAAGCTGGTAAGATGTGCTTTTTCAAAACAGTTTTTCGCCTTGGCACTCTGCACAGCATTCTAGAATTTCTTGGATGTCAAAATGCATTGACTCCCAGTAGTAGAATTGCTTCAGATGCTCTTTCATTTTCTTGAATCCGCCATGCCCTATGGCCTTATGTGCTGCCATTATTAGGTCTGTTTGGGCCAATGGTCTTGGGAAAATAAGCTTTTTGTCCTCAACAATCTTGTAAAGCATCCCATTTTTGATGGTTGTATTTTTTGTAGATCTGATAATATTTTTTGGACGGATTAGGGCTCATCCTGATACTCTCCACTGATCATTTTCATAAACAACACATTGGTGGCCTGACTAAGTGTTGCAATGGTAGGTAGTTGGGATAGACAGTCAGCGTTTTGTGTTTTGTGACAGCTCAATGCTCAATGGTGTAGTCATAGGCTTGAAACTTTAATGCCCAGCGGGCTAATCAGCCCTCAGGTTCTCTTTGTTATTCAACCATCTTAGGGAAGCATGATTGGTAACAACTTTGAAATGAGTACCATGAAGGTAGACCCAGAATTGCTTGCAAGCATATATGACAGCTAAGCATTCTCATTCCATCACCGTGTAGTTCCTTTTGTGAACATTTAAGGTCCAACTAGCAAAGGCAACTGGATGTTCTTCACTGTCTTCTCCAACTTGGGATAACACAGCCCCCACTGCTGTTCAGGATGCATCAGTTTGGATGATAAATTTGTGATCAAAGTCTGGGTATCAAAGAACAGGCGCACTTAATAGGGCCAATCAGAGTTGGTCAAACGCATCCTGGCAAGCTGGAGTCCAGTCAAATGGGACCTTATCTTTAAGCAGATAGAAAAGCGGCTCTCCAAGTTGTGCAAAGTCGGACAATAAATTGGCAATAGTACCCAATCATGCCTAGGAATACTTGAATATTGCGCTTGGATTTGGGACATTTCATTTTGGAGATGGCATCCAACTTAGAGGGTTGAGGCTGAAGACCCACTTTATCAATCACAAATCTGAGGTATTCCAGTTGGTCTTTGAAAAACTGACATTTTCTGGGCTTGATTTTTAAGTTTGCAGCAGCTAGCCTTTTGAAAACCTCATCTAAGTGTTCCAGGTGGTCGTCAAAAGTGCGGCTGAAAACATTGATATTGTCAAGGTACACTAGTACACATGACAATTTTAAATCTCCCAGGATTGTGTCCATTGCCATTGGAATGTGGCTGGGGCGTTGCAGAGCCCTTGAGGCATTCTCGTCAGCTGGAATAGGTCCTCTTGGGTTATGATTGCACATTTCTCGCGCTCCTCTTTGGGAAGATCTATTTGCCAATATCCGCTGATAAGATCCATTACTGAGAAGAACTTCGCCCCCCTAGCCTATCCAAGGCATCATCAATTCGTGGCAGTGGGTACAAGTCCTTCTTTGTGATGTTGTTTAACTTCCAATAGTCAATGACTACTCGGTTGCTTCCATCCTTCTTCTTCACTATTAAAATTGGTGCTGCCCATGGACTTTTTGAAAGGACTAGCATGCCACGATTGAGGAGTTCCTTAATCTCCTTGGATACTGCCTCTTCTGATAATTTCAAGCGTCTAATTGGGCGTAATCAAATAGTTTTATGATCTCCAGTATCAATTTTATGGGTGTCACCATTAGCACAACCCAAGTCAAAATCATCTTGTGCAAATATTTCCTGATATTTAGAGAATAACTCCTGAGCTTGGCCTTTCTTGGAGTTGGTCAGGTTGCTTAAATCGACCATAGGGACAACATTATTTATGCTGAGTTGGTCCTTGTTGGGGAGCCCTAATTTGACAAAAGTTTTAAACTCATGGAATGAGTGAATTTCTGTGGTAGGGAACAGATGCAGAAAAGCGATTGTTTGATGTCACCTGATGGAAATGGGCCAATTTTGCAGGTTTGCACATAAGATATGTATTTCTCCATGGCCCAGAATGATAATACCAGGGGCAATGTTTGGTTTGAAGCGAGATTTAGACCATGGTTGATATACTTCACTGTAAAGTCCTTCCAGAATATTAATTGTTAGTCCCATTGGGATGATTACTTGTTCTCCAGATGGTATAGTGATGGTCTGATTTGATCAAATGGAATGCCATTTGACTCATCAATCTGAGTGGAAAGTGGTTTTATCTTTGACTGAGCTTTGGAATACTCAATTGGGATGACCCCATCTTTGTAGGCCAGATTTATGAATAGGCTGGGTTTCTTTTTCTCCACTGCCTTATCACAGTTATAGTAAAGTGGTTTACCTGACCCAGAATGGTGAGAGTATCGTCCTTATGATTGGTAACAACTCCATATCTTCTTAGAAAATCAGTCCCAATTAGGATATCATAGTTTGTATTTGGCAACACTATGGCAGGTGCTTTTACTACAATGGATCCAAATCTGAGTGGTAGGGTACTGTAGGCGCCCAGCGATTTGGTTGTATGCACTCCAGCAGTTCCATATTCCTGACTGTGGGCAACATCTGGTGCAATTTTCAGTTTTTAACCAACTTTGTGCTGACTATATTGATAGGAGCACCACTATCAACAATGGCCCAAACTTGCACCTTGTTTACCGCTATGTCCAAATAAGTACATTCAGAGTAGTTTTCAGAGGTATTTATTGTGTGAATGCTGTGATTGCTGCCTGATTCCAGATGTGATTTCAGGCTTGAGCAAATATCTGGGAAGTTATCTGCTAAAGTCTTCATGGGAATGGCTACTTGAATGTTGTTAAGTTTAGGTAGGTCAGTCAAACATCTGGGTTGGAGGTCTAAACCCTGGTCAATAATCTGCTTTGCATAGGGTTTTGATACTTCAGTTTGGGCTTCCTTGGTAATTTTCATGGGTTTAGTTGCTTTTGCTGTGGCCCAAGTAGTGACCATCATGACATCATTAGCCACAATATGGTGGAGGTTATCTTTAGCAACATCTTCAGCCCTAAAGAGCTCATCAGGGTCAGGTGGAACAGGGTTGAAAATCGGTGGTGTTAAAGCATTCTGACTCTACTACACCTGCTCTTTTCCCGTCTCATTGTCATTGTTGATTTCTAAAGCAAAGTTGACCCCATGCTTTTTGTTGGTTCGTCTAAAGCATTGTCTAGCAAAATGCCCTTGTTGACCGCAAACGTGGCAAGTATTTGGCCCTGTTTGAAGTTTTTGCTCGACTTTTTTTTGAATTTTGGAAATTTTTCCCCTGGTCAGACATCATGTTGCTTTTTGGGCCCAAAACAAAGATTTTTGCTGATCTTTGGCCCGATTAGGAGTATTGAAATTACAAGAACAGCTTCTCAAGTAATTGGTAAGCTCTTGGATTTCTAAGCTTCCATTGAATGCAGGCATCATAACATTGTGCAGTTCATGGAAGGGCATAATCACGTGCTCCATTGCAATCTTGGCGTCAAACTTATCTATTGCATTGCACCCATGCAGAACTTGTGCCTCATGGAAGAATCTATCCACAAATTCCTTAATAGTCTCATTCTGTTTGAATTTGATATTAAGAAGCTCTCTTTTTCAGGTTTCTAATTTCTCAGGCCCTCCAAACTGTTTTGTTATTGCAATTTTGGCATCCATATAGGACCAATCGTCACCCAAATAGGGCATAACGAGGTCACAGCTATGGGCATCAGTGAGTTAATCAGTGCTGATCCTTTCACATGGTCTGATACTCCTCTCATTGCTTTTTAAAATAATTTGAGGAAAGAGTGAACGTTTCCATCCTTATTGACTTTGGTAAATTCAGTGGTTTGAAGTCATCTCGCCCTATTTTGGGCATAGGGGTTGTACTTCTTCTTGAGCGTCTTGGTGTATCATCACCCATAATCAGCCCTCTTTCCTGTTGGGAAGTATCTGGAGTTGGGATTGATGCCAGGACTCTAGGCATAGAACAGATGTTTGTAATATATTTTCTGCATCGTTGTCAACTTCTAGTGATTTGGTTTCATGATATTTCTCTGAACTACTGGTTTCTGATGCCTGGATTCAGTTCTTGTTTTTCCAAACTGTTATTAAGCCAAAAAAGGACTTTTTCCTATTTTTTTTTTTAAAAGCTGAGTGAACATCAGCCACTTTGTTTTTGGAGATTTTCATGCTTTTCTTTAGATAAAGCTTGATTGAACGTTATGCTTTTAATGTCTTTGCCCATACTATCTACTTAGGACTTTCAGTTGATAATTTCATTCTGAGTTCCCAAATTTCCTGAGTAATTTCAGTGTTTCTGGCCTGCAATCTCGACACAACTGTCCAAATTTTTAGTGTTACTTGTTTAAGGCATCATCCTCATCCTTATTTAGGACGACTGGTTATGCTTCATGAGCTCCCCCATCTTTGACAAAATTTTGTGTGGAGGTACCAGCTTCAGATCCTTGGTGATTTGTAAATAATCCGAGATGGCCTTGTTAGTAGTTTCCATATTGATGTCGCTTGTTTGTCTGACCAAATCTGCCAGTAATTGGTTACCGGAATCCATTTCAGAGAGTGTCACCAGTTTTGAGTGAGCACCAGTTGTGAAAATCCGAGGATTCTTGCTTGAAAATTGGTATCTTGCATGCTTATTTGGGTCAAAGTTCCGCCAGGTGATCCTCAATATGGCCAGTGGCTTATGGTATATTCATCGTTCAGAAACTCACTAGGCCTATTAATATAGCCCTGATGCTTCTGGTCAATTTTGGGCGTATTTTTCCCAGCGTATTCAGGAACTTCTCCCAAGGCAGGTTTATTACAAACTGGGGATTTGATCCTTCCAGTTTGTTGACCTTTCTCCAAAGAAAAGATTCAGATGAGAGAACTGGAAAGAGATGAAATAAAATAACTTTTATTATAAGGAATTTATTTTCTTTTCTTTCCTGTAACAATCACTTTAGTTACTACGATTTGACCTAAACAGCAATATTTGATAATCATACAGGAGATATAGGCGATTTTATTAATAAATCTAATACAAACTGGGCGAGCGTTGCATCAAGAGGTGCGCAAAACGGTGCACCTAAGGGCAAGAAACGCCCTGGAGGGGGACCAGGAACCCAAGCTGACAAGAAACCACAAACTCAGACACCATCTGGGTTTATGGTATTTACTATAAAACAAGATCAATACATGTATATCCAATGTAACCAACCCCTTTCAAAGGTGGAACATGGGCTCCAACTCTTCCTTGGGGATGAGTCACCAACCCTGTGGGAGAAAACATGTGAGGCACAGCCCTCCCTTTTCCCCCACGCGGTATATATCACCACCAACAACATGGGCCGCGGCTAGATTGATATTGGTTTTGAAACAGCTGAAGAAGTGGAAGTCGCAGCAAAAGTCTGCGTTGAAATTGCCTTTCCAAGGGCAAAAAATAGTGCGCACCGCGTGCACCAGATGGAACAAAGTGAAAACTTTGTTCATCTCCTTTGACTCACTCCCTACCAACCTTCCTTGTAAAGTAATCGAGGAGGAGCTCTGCAAAGGGCTTGTAGCCTATGGAGATATTATGCAACTCGAATTACAACGATTTCGCCTGATGCCAACCCTGTGCACAGGCAAAGCTATCGCCAAGATCAACCCATTCCCCAAAGTGGAAGATGACTTATCAAGAACCCCCTGCACATCAGAGTTTCACTTTGTGGATAGGGGACAGTCATCCGCATTCTGAATTACAACGAAATGCACACCACCTATATGCAACTACTGCAGTTCATTGGGACACAAGGAACATGCATGCCCCGTGAAGGAGGACTTAATGGAAGCAGACTACTGTGAGGAAGCCTTGGACAAAAGTAACAAAAACTTCGCCAGAATGACCAACAGCCACCACCCATTCCTCTGGGGTGAAGATGGACTTTACTCCATCGTGGACCCAGTTACACATAACAACGCAAAGTGGCACAAAAAGCCCGCAATTGAGCAGTGGCTGAGGTGGCAGTGCACGCGGAATCATCCATTGACCCCAGACAAATTCAAGAGGATATTTTGGATATACACTGAGCCAACCAACCAGAACAATATGCTCAGGTTGAAAATTTTCACAGTAACTTGACTGAGTCACCAAGCAACATCAATCATGCACACTTTGAGGAACAATAAGCCGCAATATGGGCGAAAATGTGGTGCACAATTCTCCAAATTCAAGCCCCAAAATTACAGAATCCAATCAGCACCCCGCATTGAACCATCATGAGATACATGCGGGAAAAGATAATGCAAATTCCAAAAACTGCAATTCCCACAAAAAATCAAGTCAGATCAAGGAGCTGACATTGTCACTGAGAGAGCTGAAGTACAGACGTGGAGCATGGCCAAAATGAGCCGCGGTGGTTTAGGGCCAGAGGGCCCTCCTAACTGCTCCTGAGGCGCCGCAGGCACCTCAATGTCAATAGGGACGCTAAAAATCATGGGAGCCAGGGCTCAAACGTCCCATGCCAAAAAGCTGGAATTCCTGCGAAAACCCCTTGTAGACATCTTGGCCATCCTGAAACCCACTGTCTACAAGGGGAAGAAGGATCCTGGTCAGCCAGGGTCTCAACATCACAATTGGTATGGACATATCACTGTGGGGTTATCATCCAAAATAACAAAAAATTAAAAATTACAAACTCCTCATCATACCTTCATGGCCGCATCCTGATAGCAACAATCACATGCCAAGAGGAAAGAAATCTGGATAGCATGCATCTATGCACCGTGCACCACAGCCAAGAGAAAACATTTTTTTGAAACTGTTCCAACACTCACCCTCCCACCAGATACCATCATGTTGGGTGACTTTAACTTCTGGGATAACCCCAACATGGACCAATGGCTGAACCCCAGGGGATACCCACTGGGACACATCGAATTCTGCATAATGAAGGCATCCCTTGGACCACAGGATGCCCTCCCCCTGGATCACCACTCCTTCCCCACATGACACCGCCCAACATATGCGAGGAAGTGCTCATATCAATGAGCTGCATCAATAACATCCTCGTTCCACAAACCCAAAAATCAAGAATTTCCAAATTTACAACAAAAAAAGTCTATTTCTCTGACCACCGACTTGTTTCAGTGCAGTTATCACCGATCTGAACCCACACACAGGTGTCGCCCTGGAGAAAGCTACACCCAGAAAACATAAAATTACCCAAAATATCTGACTGTGTTAAACACGAGGCCATGAACCAAGAATCTAAAGCCCCATTCACATCAGATCCCATTGTAACATGGGTAAATTTCTAAAAGGAACTAATCAACAAAACCTGACATCTCACATCACATAAGTACACCGCTGATACAGTCACAATCAGGTGTACCTTGGCAGAACTGGACCATCTTGAGCTTAACACCCTGAGATCCGGTTATAGCCCCATCTGGGGATGCAAATGGGTGGAAATATCTGCCCGACTAAACACCCTCATCTTTGAGCACCAACACAGAATCAAAGTATTAAATAAAGGTAAATTCATAAAGGAAGGGAAACATGTTTGACATATTTCTTCCGCCAATTCCACTCCTGCAGCAACCAGCCCACATGCACACAGGTACACAAGACCGACAGCACTATGGCAACTGACCATGAGGAGGTCAAGGTGGAAGTACACCGCTATTACACCAAATTATACCATGATACGCCAACAGACCCACAAAAAATTACAAAATTTATACAAACTGCTGGAATATAAAGCACACCGCCAAACTACAATATTTTAAATCAAATTACATGGGAGGAGCTTTGGGAAACAATCTGAGGTGCACCACATAGGAAATGCCCAGAGCCTGATGAGATACCCTACGAATTTTACAAAAAATATTTTCAACAAGTTGCCCCCTCCTATTGGCGTCTATGAACCAGTGCTTGCTGTAAACACGCCCCCTACCTGGTGGCCATGAATCATATGTCATAATCTTATATAAAAATGGTGACAAATTGGACCTGGCCAACTGGCATCCAATCACACTCTCTAATACTGACACAGAAATTCTAACAAAAATCTTAGCAGCCAGATTAGGCGCAATTGCCTCTGACGTCCTGTCACCCAACCAGTTTGGGTTTATACCAGGGCGCTTAATCTGGAACAACATACACCCTGTTGCAAACATTTGCCAATACAAAGCAACTGGTGCCCTGGTCTTCTTAGACCAGGAAAAGGCATATGACCGCGTTAGTTGGCCATACCTAAAGGAATGCCTACACGCTTTTTAAACTCCCACCCAGATTCATAAACTGGGCGATGCTCCTTACAGAATCTGCAACCATGGCTGTATATAGCCCTGGATTCCTAACTAACAAGATCACACCACACAGAGGGCTCAAACAAGGGGACCACCTCATCCCACTTCTGTAGAATTTCAGTTTTGATCCACTCCTCCGCGTAACTGACTCACGCCTCATGGGCATAACTGCACAAGACCAGCCAACAGTCAAGATACTGGCCTTTGCGGATGAATGCATGGCAGGTATAGCTAACAACAATGATGCCTAACAGCTGGAACGCACCTTAGAGGAATAATCCATGGTGAGCAACGCATCGCTCAACAAAAGGAAAACAGAAATCATTCTCTTAGGCAAGTACCTAACAACTGGGCTACAACACCAGAACCTCATACCCCCATACGAAGGAAAAACCCACTCATCTTACCTTTTGCATCACCTCCCACCACCACTCCTGTCCGCCACCTTGGGATATGGCTGGAAACAGGGGGATATGCCAATGAGACAATGGAAAGCAACCTACTATAGCGGGTATCCAACCGCGTAGCCTCCCTCAAGGGAAGATCCTCAGGACTAATGGGGCAAGTAACAGTTTCTAACTCACTCATCCTCCCAATACTATGGTACCCTGCCCACGCGATCGCCTTCTCACCCACCTTTATAACTTCAATCCGCTCGCTCATCCAGGGCTGGCTGTGGCCCAGATTCCATCCTCCCATATGGATGGAAACAGTCTTTGGCGAAAGCTCAAGCGGAGGCATGGGACTAATAGATTTTGAGAGCCACGCCAACCGCATCCTGAGTACCTGGATAAAGGAAGTCCTTGCCTCAGACCTCTTACAACAACATTGGTCCAGGGCAGTGAGGACTAACTTCACACAGGCGCTCAAATTAACTAACCCAAATAGCCCACCCAGACTACTATCATACCTTGCTAAACACCCTACTGCAATGGGCCCGCATGGAACCCCCCTCACTTCAAATGCATCCTCCAAACCATCCGCCACATGGGATTGACCGTAGAGAACACTGGCACTGTGCAGGGAAGGGGATGACACAGCCACCACTTCAAATTAAGAAATCCAGAAAACCACCCCCAGTGAGACATGCTTGCTATGACCCCACCGTTTCTAGAATCAAATACCTAGATGCGTTGGACATCCCCTGCGACTTAACCACACAGAAGACAGTGTGGAGAATGATGCACCACCCACTCCTACAGCTGAGGGTAAGAGCCAACGCCTGGCGCTGTCTGAGAAGGACCTATAGGATGGCGGACTGCTCCAATTCCCTCCACGCAACCTGCGCAGTATGTGGAGGGGAGGTTTCCCTACATCACCGCCTAGAAACATGCACCCCAACCAAAGCCATATGGCAGGAAGTCGCGCGCATGCTTAAGAACCAAAACGAGTAGGAATTTTCTATATCAAAGAGCCTCCTCGCGCTCCAGATTGAGCCACCAATCCCATCTGCCCTCCACTCTCTAATGATACCCATTGCAATGTAGACAATCCACACCATTGACTTAGATGCATTCAGGGGCATGGTCCCAACCATCCATAGGGTTATCAATAGGTTCCACGTCCACTAACTGGAGCACTTCCAAGCCTGGCTCTATGGATATATGAGACCAAGGCAACAGGCGCTCATAGAATCGTGGTTCCCACTTTGGTTCCTCTGCACATACCCCTTCCTTCACACCTGCTCCATAGCGGGGGAAACCCCCTTGGAGTAGCGCACCAACCCTCCCATACCTGGCAGTCCCGCTGGCAACAGGGGTAACATGAGTACCCTGGGGTGCCCAATTTTATATATCTTTGTTTTCCACACATACTTGGTAATGCCCATCCCCTGGTCAGCTTGCCTCGTTAAATAAAATAGAAGGTATTTATTTGATAGTGGTCATTAGGTCAAGCGCTGGTATTTATACCTCTAGGGAATCTCCTGGCCACATTTGAGCACAAAATCTCAACAAATATTTTACCACCTCAGTTTTGCCCTTGAACAGAAATGACTTAAACTTTCTCTTAGGTTTATTGGTGGCAAAATAATATTAAAATCGGGAGGATTTCAGGTACAAAAATTATGATAAAAGCATGCAAAATTGTCATAGAATTTTCTTAGTTTAATTTTCGTCATACTGCTGTCAAAATAACCTTCTTTGAAATTCTTTCATCCATTGAAGTAGATGATGTACCCCTAATTGGGACGTCAGCAGGCCTCTCCTCAATAGCACTAGGTGCTCCCTTTTGGGTGGTCCATGTGAAAGTGCTAACGTTCTGATTACGTGGATTGACATATAAATTTCGCCCTAGTGTGGAGTATTGATTATATTTTTCATTCGTCTAATGGTCCATGGGATTTTTAGATGTTAACTTTGGGTCAGTCCTGAACAATTTCTGTATACAAGTTATTTTATTTAACTGAGGCAAGCCAACCAGGGGACGGGAATTACCGAGTATGTGTGGAAAACAAAGCTATATAAAATTGGGCACCCCGGGGTTCTCATGTTACCCATGTTGCCAGTGGGACTGCCAGGTATGGGGGGTTGGTGTGCTACTCCGAGGGGGTTTCCCCGCTATGGAGCAGGTGTGAAGGAAGGGTTATGTGCGGAGGAACCAAAGTGGGAACCACGATTCTATGAGCGCCTGTTGCCTTGGTCTCATATATCCATAGAGCCATGCTTGGAAGTGCTCCAGTTAGTGGAAGTGGAACCTATTGATAACCCTATAAATGGTTGGGACCATGCCCCTGAACGCATCTAAGGCAATGGTGTGGATTGTCCACATTGCAATGGGTATCATTAGAGAGTGGAGGGCAGATGGGATTGGTGGCTCAATCTGGAGCGCGAGGAGGCTCTTTGATATAGAAAATTCCTACTCGTTTTGGTTCTTAAGCATGCGCGCGACTTCCTGCCATATGGCTTTGGTTGGGGTGCATGTTTCTAGGCGGTGATGTAGGGAAACCTCCCTCCACATACTGCGCAGGTTGCGTGGAGGGAATTGGAGCAGTCCGCCATCCTATAGGTCCTTCTCAGACAGCGCCAGGCGTTGGCTCTTACCCTCAGCTGTAGGAGTGGGTGGTGCATCATTCTCCACACTGTCTTCTGTGTGGTTAAGTCGCAGGGGATGTCCCACGCATCTAGGTATTTGATTCTAGAAATGGTTGGGGTCCTAGCAAGCATGTCTCACTGGGGGTGGTTTTCTGGATTTCTCAATTTGAAGTGGGAGCTGGGTCGTCCCCTTCCCTGCACAGTGACAGTGTTCTCTACGGTCCATCCCTTGCAGTGGATGGTTTGGAGGATGCGTTTGAAGTGAGGGGGGGTTCCATGCGGGTTTGTATACAAGTTAGTTGATTGTGTTCCCAATAATCAGGATCAATTGCCAAGATTTGATGCATAGGAAATTGGTCATAATAAGTGAGCGTATTCATCCTGAACGCTTTGATAAAATACTTGATCAAATTGACATTGAGATATTTGGACTAAATTATATAACTACAATTAGCTTTGAGGTGAGAATGTAGGTGTTTAGCTCAAGCATTGAAAGGGTATTTGGCCCAATCTGATGGTTGTCAAAGAGTTATTTTCAAGTCAACCACCAGAATCTGACAGTAGGAGCAGCATTATCTCATAAGGATGATGACGTCATAGAGCACCCTGTCACAATTTGCAGCCAAAGATTAAACTATCATGAAATAAGTTACATTTTTATTGAGTGGGAGTGCTTAGCAGTGATTTATGCATATAAACAGTTACAAGTATACCTCCACAGGGTGAAATACTAAGCGGTACCAGATCATGCATCCTTGCGCTGGCTACAAAATCTCTGTAAACCTGAAAGATGACTCGCATGATAGGCGTTGAAGCTCCAAGCGTATGACTCAAGATTGTACACCAGCTAGGAGAAAAACATCAGAGGGTGGATTGTCCTTTACAGCTACAAATGGTCGCTACACAGTAGATTTGGCTGACATTAGTATGAGAAGATGGTGGTTGGCAAATACCACAATGAGCTGCTGCAAGTGATTAAAGTGATATACGGGCTTAAACAGGACACCTTCTTACACAATGGGGAACTATATAAGTGTACTGGGGAATCGATGGTGAGCTTCCCTCAAAATTCTCTGATAGGCCAGCAATTATATGGATACACATTGGGCATAGGATACAGTGGGTTGCATAAAACGTTGGAGGTTTTGTTACCCTGCTACTAATGGAAGATCATGCATTATGACGTGCTGGAAATGGTGAACTTTTGCCATAAATACCAAGTAGTGAAACATATACACAAGAAGACCACATACCAGCTAATTAAGCCCTGGTTCACATGACATACAGTTTCTCATAATGTGGTGGAGCCTTTGCCAACTGGTGTGAACCACTCTAAGTACATAAGCTTAGCAATTGACGCTTGACAAGATGGGTGAAAGCCAGGGAGATTAATAATTTGGGGTGATCACCACCGCCAAGAATGTTATGGAGTGTGTCATACAGCAACATGGTTGTCCGCATTTCATCTTAACAAACAATGGAACCAATTTTACCTCGCATATCCTGCCTAAATTGAATGAATTTATTGCAAACCTCGGGGACTTGACTACACCATATCATCTGGAATCAAATGGTTTGTTGTATGGGTCAATGGAACATTGGTAAAAATACTCAACAAGCTTATGAAAGATTGACCTTCTTAAGGGATTATCCTCCACCCACAGCTATCTTTGCATATAATATCAACTACTACTCGTTTACTGTCAAGAGTACCTCCCAACTGCTCTATGGTAGACATCCAGCTCTACCTGCCCTGCTTTACTCGTGTGTGGAGGATACTGGCGGCATAGAACTGCAACAATATTTGAAAATTTAATGGCGACGCTGATCAAACTACAAACGGAAGCATATTCTATTAGCCTGGCCAAGAAGATTCATGATCAGGTGGCTGACCAAGTAGCTGAAGTGGACTTTCACAGTTCAATGTAGGAGATCACATTTTTTTCCACAAACAACATGGATTTGGATGAAAGAACAAGCTCACTAATCTTAGGACTGGGCCGTTTGAAATATTCAAGAAGACTGGTAATGATGCCTACACAATTAAGGAACCAGTGGGCAATCAGATTATCAACTTAGTTCACACGAAATTCCTTTAAGCATATGAGCAATAGGAGTTTACCATTCAGTCAAAGGGTGGGGGTAATGTTGAGAAGTTGATATGATTGAACGATAAGCTATACATCCTGGCGGATTGGAAATTAGAGTCAAGGTGAGCCTTGAGATTGAGTGGATAGTTATATTGATATTAAGTGAATTGATCAAAGTGTTGATAGTTTGTAGTATCAAGGGAATTCTGCCAAAATCATGAGATTAATGAAAACTCCTAAATGGGAACAAATAGGAGATTACTAAGCAGAGGATGGATTCAACTTGGAATACTGAGATAAGCGTTGAGCAAAATAATGAAAGGATGAGGTTTTAGTAGTCTGGATATATGTTCTGCAAATATTATATTTTATTGAAAAGGTTCAAGTGGGGTGATTACTCCATATATTATATCTATCAGTTTTTATTAAGAGTAAGAGACCTTCATATCATCCAATTCAGTTGCTCAGTGGGTAATACGCAGTGCAAACCAGCTTGGTGGAATCAACCTGTTACGCTGAGAAATTAAAAGAGCCTAATTTCGAAATATGGATATTTAACCTATTGGCACTCTTGAATCTCAGCTCACTTTTTGATCAGCTGAGGGAGTGTCAGAAGTAGGTATGACATATCCATGAGGCAAAGATTGTATATATTTGAGCCAATCACCTTGGCAGAAAATAGTTGCACCTTGAGAGATCTCCTTCAAGGCTATAAAAGGGGTGTATGCGGCATAGATACATGAATTAAAGTAATAGTGAGCTGGGGAGGAACCACTGATGGATTCCCCTGGGTTTGCCACCTAGTCGGGGTAATTTGCTTACCCAAACTCATGCTATTAGCCTGAGAATTATTGATAAAAGTGTTGCCCTGATTCAAAAGGTTCCAACGCAAATAAACCAGGGTCTTTTTGCCAATTGCATTGTTACATTTATATAAAACACTCTTCTCACGATACTGGACTTGAAATTTTCTGACATTACCCCATTCAAGAGTGAGAGAAAAATGTGTAAGAAAATGTTATGGACCCAGTTGCTAGTAACTACAAAAGCAAAGGTATTTGGTGGAGTATTCATCCCCTCGCTTATATGCGATTACAAACGGTCCCTCCCAGATGGAACCAAGCTTCTCACTTCTTAAAGTGATTCAATTTTAATAATACAGTACTAAGTGATTTACTTGGAAAGAGGGAAGAGGGTCCAGAGCTCATTTTGGATTAGCCTTTTCTATTTATTGTTTTTGCTATATTATTCATGGCCTATGATTGTAATGGGATGATGTGTTATTCCAAATTTTCATGGCTTGCTCAGGGTCAGTCCTGCCAGAGAAATTATCCTTGGCTAATAATTCTGGCACCCCATGTTCTAGCCCATATAACACACACAAAGGGGACATCTTGATGGTGCGATGGTAGCTAATATGGTAAGGCATGAGGGCACTGGGTAAGTAAAGATCCCATTGGAGAGGGTATGAAGTAGCCATTTTGTGGAGTATTGAGACCAGGGTTCCGTTTTTTAGCTCTAGTGGTTCCTAACCCAAAAGGGTGAGCCATCACACATTGAAACCAGGGTTCCGTTAACTCTTTCAATAGCACCATTTATGGATGGGTTATAGGGGCTGAGAAGAGTTGTTAAGCTCCCATAGAAGTGGCACTAAGCTTCACTACTCAGGATTTAAATTTTTCCCATTGTCTATAGGAGGACATGAGGGCACCCATGCCGGGTGAAGATGTACTGGTGTAAGAAGCTGGCTGTTGCATTAGTAGTCTGAGCAGGGAGAACAACAGCTTCAACCCATTTTGAGAAATGGTCAAAATCTGACCAAGATATAGCGATTACCGCCTGTAGTCTGAGGGATAGGACAGTTCACGACCAAACTTATGATGTGGAAGGGTTGTTGGGGCCTCGTAGGTTGATACTTATATTAGGTCTTGAAGCTGAATTGTATTTTGCAAGTCAATCAGGAATCCAAGACTTCTGTTATGGTTTCTAAGATGCCCTTACAGTAGTACCGCTCTATCACCCACTCAAAGGTTTTGCGTACTCCGCCATGTCCCAGGATAGTGTAAGAATCCTAGATGATAGGTACTCGCTCTGACAGCCGGAGAAAGTGCAACCAATTTACTCCTACTTTTTTATAGCTTCCCACCTTCCACCTTGGTGTTGTGGGAGTGTCAAGATAGCGTTTTTGTTTAGGTTCATCTTCATCAGCCCACACATCAGGAGTCATGAGGAGATCATGGAATCTTTCAGCTTCATATTGTCTAAGTGAAGAATGGCAGCTGAATTAGCCCTTCTACATTCATGTAGCGCGTTCCCAACTGATGCGAAATAGTCATATTGTAATGCTGGACCTTCAGAGCCCAACGAGCCATAATGCCCGTGGGGTCCTTCATATTCTGCAACCACTTTAGAGAGGCGTGGTCTGTGATCACTTTGAAGGGAGTTCCATATAGAGATGGGAAATAGTGTTTGACAGCGACATGACAGCCAAGCATTCTTTCTCAGTGACGCTGAAGTTGTGCTCAGCTTTTGAAAGCATTTTGCTAAAGTAAGACACAGGATGATTGACCCCATTTCTATCAAATTGAGCTAATATAGCTCCAACAGCGTAGTCAGAGACATCCGTGAACAACATGAAGGGCTTGATGTAGTCAGGGTGGCGGAGTATTGGTCTTTTTAAAAATAACTCCACAAGAGTCTCAAATGTGGCCTTTTGTTAAGCACCCCAATGGAAGGGGTGTTCTTAGCCAGGAGGCGGACAAGGGGCTCTCTGAGCTGGGAAGGTTTTGGAATAAATTGATGATAATACCTTTCATGCCCAAGAATACCTGGATGTCTCAAAGGGTTCTGGGCGCAGGCATCTTAGAGATTACTTTGACTTCATCTTGTAGTAGGTGTATTCCATCTTGTGAGATGGCGTGTCCAAGAAGAACCAGCTTCTTCTTGAAGAACGTGCATTTGGAGGGCTTCAGTTTGATATTAGATGCCTGCAAGTGTTATAACACTTCCTTTAGGTGCGTGAGGTGCTCATTAGAAAGTATTGGAGATGACGGTAGTGTCATCAAGATAGACAATCACACAATTCAGTTTGAGATCTTGGAGAATGTGATAAATCATCCGTTGGAAAGTGGCAGGCGCGTTACATAATCCTTATGGTAGTCAGGTAAATTGGAAGAGACCTCACTGCAAATAAGAGCACATTTCTCCTGGTTTTGTGGAGAAAGGACCATTTGACAATAAACACTAGCCAGGTACATGGCTGAGAAGAATCTAGACCCAGAGAGTTAGGCCAGATCATCATCAATACAAGGGAGAGGAAAACTATCCTTCTTTGTAAGTTGTTTAATTTGCAATAGTCCATCACTATCTGATGACCTCCAATTTCTTCTTTAACAATTAAAGAAGGGATG
The DNA here is from genome assembly GCA_022478985.1 of Massospora cicadina. Lineage (NCBI taxonomy): Eukaryota > Fungi > Entomophthoromycota > Entomophthoromycetes > Entomophthorales > Entomophthoraceae > Massospora > Massospora cicadina. Next base: position 27,571 of record JAKSZP010018927.1, on the reverse strand, counting down.
ACTAAGGGCTTTGGAAAGGCGTTAGAAACTCAGCGTCCAGCAGCTGTTTGAGCTCAATCCACATCCATAGCTCCTCAAATTGGTTATAGTAGGTTTTGTAGCGAATGGGTCAAGCATCCCCAACATAAGTAATATGAGTCCACCCTTTCATGTGCCCATAGACATTGTCAGATTTAAAGAAAATGTTGCTGTAGGCCTTGAGCAGGGTGTGGAATTTATCCAGCTCAGCTGGGATTAGCTCATCGGAGATATGAACAGAAGGTAGGATACATAAAGGTTGGTCGGCGGATAAGCCCATATCAGCCATAGACTCAATATAGTGGACTTGACTGATGTCCTCAATGGGTATCAGAAGGCCCTTTCCGATCTCCTGGTGCTTTTTTACCACCATCTTCTCCTTGATGAGATTCCCTAGCAGGAGGTTAATATGCCGATAATAGGAAAGGTCTAACATTCATGGCAAAACTCTGGGCTCTAAAGGTCTAACTCATCCATGCTAATTAGGTGCAGTAGGCGGTTGTATGGGATTTGCACGGTAATCTTAATGTCAACTACCCTTTGTTCACCATCCTAATTAAAACCTCTTCAGAAGCATAGAATGGGAAACCGTCCAGGGCATCCACTGATTGTGGCAATATTTTTATATGCTGTCTTGCCGTGGTATATTCTTAGGTAAAGCGGAAGAGGGATACTCAACATTGCAAACTAATTCTTATTATTAGGCTCATCATTAGTCAGAATCAGAGGAACCTCATAGTTAAGCAGGAGAGATATCCCTGATTCAAGTTAATAAAGCCTTCATAACTCGAGCATAAATTAGGTTCCTTTGAGTAAATTGTAGGTATTAATGGTCAAGATCATTGCTGTAGCCAACAATAGAAGCTTCCTGAAACGAATAGTCTGAGAAGAGTATTCCCCAATAGCGCAGATGTTGTTTATGCCCGCAGTTCCAAACACTTGAGTGTAGTCAAGGTTAGAGGCTAGCTTAATTTTCTTAATGAGCTTAGTTGACAAAACGCTCACAGGGTACCCAGTGTTAAGGGTAGTTCTAACCAGCATTCCATTAACAATGACCTCTATTTTAAATAAAGTACCACCCAAGGTGGGGGAAGAACTATGACCTCCTTTAGATTGAAAGTGGAGGAAAGTCGTTTTTTAGTTTCAGGGTATTTCTCCTAAATAGACTGCAAGGTAGGAATACTCTGAATGGATTGGATTAGTGAGGCGATAGACTGGTCAACGTCACTGGCAGTGTTAATAATCTTAAGGCCCCTTAACACTTGTAGGAGATAAGTTTGTGGGGGGATCTTATCCTAATCCACTTCTCCATGTTCAATTGTTTGTTTAACTCAACTTCTCCTTGGGCTTCTAAAACATAATGAGTAACATCTTTGCCATCCCCTTCAGATTCGTCATTAGAAGGGTTATCAATGCATGTTGGGGAGCCCATAGGGGGTGAGGTAGGTTTAGGGCTTCCCTTATGGCATGATAGGTCCTGGGGTGATCTTCCACATTATGAACTTTGAGGGAGGCGTTAAAATTGTCACACTCAATTTTTGACATCTAAAGTAAGGGGTTTGTGCTGCCTCATGGAGACAGGTTTCAGACTAGAACTAGCTGAATGAGAGGTCGAATTAGATAGCCTTGTGGAGATGGATGCTTCAGTTACACTAGCCTTAAGTCAATTAGTGGCGGTGAGCTTCTGTGAAACAGGCGGTTTAGCTTTTGTGGTATGGTCATTTAACCCATTGTTGCTGGGATTGATTGGAACCTGAGAAAGGGGTTTAGGCTTAGGAGAAGGCTTTGGAACCACTGGGTTGGCTTCTTTGGAGAAAAAGATGAGAAAAGCAAAGGGATGACTGCTTTCACCAACTAAGTTTTTAAACTGAAGATGAAGAAGAGCACTGCCCCATCACATCCATTACAATCTGACTATTTTTAATGGAAGAAGCATTTTGTGATGGAAACTTTGCACGACTGGTTTTCAGAGGGAAACAGTCAAAGTAGAGGCTAAATTTGTTGGCATAGATGCTTAACTCAGAGATCCTTGTGTAGGGCAAGTCCATAGATATCAGCTACCGCTGCAAGGCCTCCTTGATATCTCGTACATTTTTGAAAGTGCGCTTTATGGAAGAGAGATGCATCGCCAAGGAGGGATGGGATATCAAGACAGCCAAGATAGCCGCAATTTCATCATCAAGAGGGAGCATTTGGGAAAGCAACAGAGAATAAGCTTTATTATAGAAGTGCTCTACAAAAGAGGTGATCGTTCTCTCTCTTACAGACTAAGGTACAATAATGCCTGTTTTTGCCATTTCAAACTCTGCTTGGAACCAAATTCTTCAAGAAGCGATTGCTTAACCTCCATCCAAGTGCTGAGGTTGACCATGATGAGGACCATTAGTTTTTGAGCTATACGATTCAAAAGGGAAAAATTTACTGATTTTTTGATGGTCAGTTGCTCCTTCCACCGCAGATTAATACACATAAAGGAATGAGGCAATACTGCCCTCACCAAGTGTGAACTTTTTCTCAAAGAGAAGGTTTTTAATTCAGGCGTTGATATGAGTGCTGCTTGATCCTTTTAAGGTGAAACAAAGCACTGGATAGCTGCTGTTTTATAATTGCTAGCCTAGGGCTAATGTCAGCAGAAAGGCTAGAAAGGTTACCACCCCCAACAGCATCCATTTTTTTACGTTTTGTGGTGTATAGGTAACCCTATAATCGACACCACTTGTTGATTTTTAGCAGAAAGAGGCTTGTTGGTGTTTGTTACCTTAAATTAAAAATTTAATTTAGGGGCTTTTTCTCACCACCTACAAGAAAATTAAAATATATTCATAATTGCTAACTTGCGGATTTTATAGATTTTATTAGTAACTGCATGGGGTATGTCAGGATTTTAACCAAATGAATCCTTCCCAATAGTATCCAAATTAGGGGTTTCATTTATCCAGGCATAATTGCCAGATAGTCGCCTAGTTTGATAAAATTTAATGTTATAAAATTATTAATCAAGTTTAGGTTCAGCGGATTCCCAGTTCGTCGCTGACTATCAAATTATGATGATTTTGGGAATTTCTGGTGTAAAGCTAATATATTCTTTTACCAGCATCTAATGATGAGTTTGCTAATATAATTTGATTTGGTGAAATCTTATACCTGCACCAACTGCCATAAGAAATGATTGTAAGATTTTCTGGTGGAAAGTTGATGTAAACATTATCAGTCATTTAGGAAGTGCAACTAATTTGGAGCACTGGCGATTCATGCTGAGGATGCTCAAAGTCCTATTTATATTTGAATTTATATACAATTGACCAACAACTTATGCTGAGGATGGATTGACCTAAATTACTATTTGGTGATCAGATGAATAGATTTTGAGGGAATTGATATGAGTATGAATGAATAAAGTTCAAGATCTAATAGAGGTTTAAAATTAATAAGCTGATAGGTTTTCCGGTAGTTGATTGACCAAAGAGCACTTGGGTGCAGTAGCCCTGAAAGTAGTATAGATAGTTGTTCATTCCCTCTCAATAAACATCTCTCTTGCACCATTCTACTTTTACTTTATAGCGGCTAATACCCAGTGAGGTAGAAGTAGATAGGATAGGGGATCCCTGATAGGTGTGGGTGATCATGCCTGGAGTGGCCGGCGCTGCCAGTTCACATACCTCCTCCTTATCTTACTTTTAATTTATAGCAACTAATATTCAGTGAAGTAGAAGTAGATATTATAGGGGTTTGTATGACAATGAAGGTGAAACAGCAAAGGGTCACCAGTCTTCATACTGATTGGCCTGGCACACTAGTGGAGCCCAGGGCCGATTTTGTGACAGGGAAAATAAGAATCCTATTTATAAACAGGTGCTTAGTAATTAAAGTGACTTTGGCTCAAGTGCAATAGACATCAATTTGATATTAGCTTTGAGCCTAATTTGGAAATATGGAAATTCAACATATTAACACTATCAAATATCAGCTCACTTTGACAGATCAGCCAATAGAGGGTCAGAAGTAGGTATAACATATCGACGAGGCAAAATGTTTTACACATTTGAAACAATTACCTTGGCGGAAAATAGTTTCACCTTGAGGGACCCCCTTCAAGGCTATAAAAGTGGGTGTTTACGGCGTAGGTACATGAATTAAATTAGTAGTGGGCTGAGGAGGAACCAGCAATGGACTCCCCTGGTTTTGCCACTTTGTCAGGGAAATTGCTTACCTGAACTCATGCTATTAGCCTGAGGATTATTGATAGAAGTATCACCCCAATTTGATGGGTTCCAACGCGAATCACCCAGGGTCTTTTAGCCAATTTGTATTTTTTGCATTCATCCTGAACATATTTTCTCACAATATCAGATTTGCAATTGTACAACAAGTGAAATAGGCCAAGGAGTGGGCGTTATAGACCACAGAGTGGGCAGAGGTTTCTTGCCCCACTGGGGAGCCAAACCAGAACGGGAATCAGACTCCTGCCATCGCTGAACATTAAAATGAGGTATTCTTTAGAAAATAATCAGAAGAGTATGGGAAAATGTTATAAAAGTCCCTAGACTTTATTAGGTTTACCTGAGTAACTTAGAAAAGCAAATCCTTCCTCAGATGGGGTCTAAATCTTTTAAGTGAAGGTTTTCAAAGTTTATCCAGCAATTATGAATTACCATGCAACTAACTAAATCTGATCCAAGCCATAAATTTTCCACTTTTCATTTAAATTTTATCCAAAATGGGCTGACCTTGGGATGATACTTCACCAATTAAGGGAAAATCAAATGACTTGGAAAGGAGGATAAAATCTGGAAAACCTCCATGTGTGGCGTATGATAGGCCAGGAACTCCATGGACTGCCTTTGCTATTCGCTATCTCAGTTGAGAGCAGAGAGAGAGAGAGAGAGAGAGAGAGAGAGAGAGAGAGAGAGAGAGAGAGAGAGAGAGAGAGAGAGAGAGAGAGAGAGAGAGAGAGAGAGAGAGAGAGAGAGAGAGAGAGAGAGAGGTTGGTGCGCAACGTCAACACAGTCATAGTCATCCCCCAACCCAAAGAACCTGTACCAGAAATGAACTCGGGGAGGCAGCAGTAGAGATCCCTACTCTACCACTTGGTTATCCTCCCCCTTAAAATTTCCACTTTTTAATGAAATTGAAACTTTACAAATTCAGCAAAATTCTGTAACTTCATATCATGTGATTTTCTTAATCTTTGGGTCAATTTCCACCAGATTTTCTGCCTCAGGCGAGCTATTTTCCTCAACCCTGGCAGTCAAAGCCAGAACCAATTTTCTGTAGTAAACTTAGAGAGGTCATATGTGACTTTGTGAGGTTCTGCCCTAAGCTCTAAGGGCTTGTTTGACTTTACTTTGGAAAGGCTCAAATACTAGGTAATATGTCACTAGCTGTGACAGACAACATGTTCAGCCATATGTGGATCCTTGGACAGCAAAAGCAGGCAACTTGCTAATCACCTGGATAGATACAGAACAACTGTATTGTGCAGAGCAGAAGTTGGACAGCACCTTCCACCCTCAGCGCCCTCATTGGGAAGTGGAAGAACAACAAGGGGTTGCTTGGGAAGAATTGTATAATGGTATGTATTAGGCCAACTACCCAATAAAGGAGCTTTTTGATGAACATGCAGGAAGCGTGAGCTACTCAACCCAGTATGGCAGCTCTGGGGATGATTAGGCCTTGGTGAACTGAATTACCAAAGTAATAGCCATACTTTCCAGCAAAGAGACCCACGCTACCCCTGAAGCAGTAGACAAGCCATGCGCTTTTGGGCCTACTGAACCAGCTCCTCAACGAGATAATATCTATGGGTCTTGACTAATTCCTCAGTATGCTCTAAAATCTTACAGTTATGAGTGGGAGGAGAAGGCTTGTATTGATAAGCTGCCTCCAATTGTAAGTAATGGGAACATCCATGAGTTTTTTAAATGATTTAAGTTTGTGGTGGAGTGAAACGCATAACAGTAAAATGCTAAATTGCTGATTTATGCCTTGGTTTTGAAAGCGCCAACTAAGTCACTTGCTATATTAAGCAGTTCCGTTACATATCAAAAAGTGAGAAATTGTGCTATGGTTGTTCAGGGGTACTGCAAAGACGTTGCAGCAGAAGGCCAAGTTCTTGACCATTAGGTTCCATCAAAATGTGGCCCTCGCTGCATTTACTAACTGAGTCACAATAGAAGCCCATGGGTAATAGGGGCAGGTAATCTATCCAAAAGCTAATTTGTGAATTGCAATTACATCTTCAGTGAAACCATACTGCAAGCTTTACAGCATCATGGCTCCAGTTTTTCCTGACGATGTACCCCTGTTCAAGATCATTTGATTTTTGCGCCATCTATCTGACACCTTTACTCCACCAAGTACAGATCAAAAAGCTTCATCAGCCATTGCCATAACTTCTTATTTGTGTGACTCATCCCGCCCTGCTTTTATTCCACCCAATATCTTATAACCTTACTAAAACTATGCAGTTTTCCTGTCGAGATTTTAATATGACTAGGCTATAAGCTAGTGTTCCGGTGGATCATAAATTAGATGTGAAGCGAGCTCCAAGGGTGAGTAATAGGTTAGAGCAATGTAAGCTGAATCGATTGAATCAATTAGGGTTCAGTAATTGAGGAAATTCCGTTGAAGCCTTGATGATCAAACAAACTATATTGATAGTGAATAGAGATTGACTAAGCGAAGCTTGTCAAATCTGTTGAAGAATACTGAGGATTAATGGTTGATAGAGAGAGAAGTAAAAGATGGTTTTTAGAAGAAGAAAGGAGAGGAAGAAAGAAGAAGTGAGTAGGAGTAAGTAGATAGCGTAAGCAGAAGAAGGTCTGCCAGTTTTAATATTATTAAATAAAAGTAGTGAAGCTGGGGCGATTGCCTCATATTTTATATAAGTTAATTACATTTATTTGAGGACCAACGATCTCCATATTGTTTGGCTGTTGCTCAGTGGGCTAAACCCTGTGCAACTCATTCAGCGGAAATAAGTCATATCCACCAAAAGTTAACAGTGATGCTCACTACAGGGGGCCCAATGATCAACTATTAACAACTTCATCATTGCACCTATGGCAACTTTTATTTCTCGTTGCAAACACTTTTGCAACCCATTCAATTCAAGACTCAATCTAGTTTGATAATCTCATAGAGGAGATTAGTCTGCGCCCATGTCTGGGAGCAGTTGGGCAAGCAAGGCAAGAGGAGCAGGCGGAAGGCCCGCGGCCTCTAACGTTCAAAAATGCCCCAGAGAATCCGGCGGAATAGAAAAAAATCTCAAAAAACTGGTGGTCACAATTTCCCCAGAGATACTCGCGTGGCAAGCATGATGCAACCAGTACATCAATATGCCACACTCTCAGCCACTTTTGTCAGTGGAATTTGGAGTCCGTGTATATCTGGACATCCAAAAAACGGCCTTATGGGAATAATTTTGTGAAGATGTACACAAAATTTTCCTGACCGCGGTGTACGTTGCACCTCACTCCATGTCGCGTGGTTGGCTGGACCTGGGTTTTGAAAGCAAAATAGCAGCAGATGAGGCTGCAGTGGTGCGCATAGTGGTCGACCTCCCTGAAGGGCAACAGGTCGTCGAAACCAAATGCACCAGATGGACAAAATCAAACCAAATTTTCCTCACGTTTGACTTTTTGCCTACTACAGTAAAACGTGATATTTTGGAGCACCACCTGAAAGATGGTCAGCCATATACAGCGAAATACAATCTTTCAAAATGCAACGTTTCACGTTGATGCCACACCTGTGCACCGGCAAAGCTATTGCAGTTCTGACCCCAACTGAGGAGATCATGAAGGACCTAACCCAGATCCTGCACTCCACTTTCATTAATATCGCATGGCACACCACCCACCCATTCCGGGTAACCGTGGACAGCGCGCCCCCCATTTGCACCCACTGTGATGCGTTCAGCCATAAGGTGCATGCATGCCCCATCAAGGAGGGCGTCATATTCCAAGAGCACCCCTCAGCGGCCATGGCCAGCAGAGAGGCGCACTACGAACCAACCGCAAGCACCAAGGAGGCTTTCCTGTGGGGAGCACAAGGCTGCTACCTATTGGTAAAGCCCATCTCCCTGCAGGAGCAGAAGAAGGCCAAGCAGGCCTGTAGAGCCGCGGCCAAGGAAGCGACCAAGGCCACCACCACCATCCCACACTCACAACGCCAGGAGGACATGGAGACCTTCACAGCGGAAGCGACTTGGGAATCCATCACCCAATCAGATTGGGAGGCCCATGCTGAGTGGGCCACTCAATCCAAGGATCTGATGGGAGATTCGATCTCACCCAATCACTGCACCCAAGCTCTGGTCGAAACTGACTTGGGACCTATCCCAATTGAAAAGTTTTTTTTGCCCTGCTCGATGGTGCACTGAACTTATCCGCACCACAAAAAATTTGTCTGACATCAGGAAAACAAAAAGCGAAGGCCAAAGCCAACGCGACTTTTTCCGCAAAAATTAATAAAAACTCTGATAGCATTGATGCTAACACCCATGCTGCTGTGAAAGCCCGTGGGGACCTTGAAGAGGCTGGTGGGCCCGGGGCCCACCCCCTCGCACCTAAGGTGTGATGGGGGAAACCTTCACTCTAGGGATGCTGAATATCGCCAGACTCAAGGCCTCCCCATCCTGGGCTAGGAAACTGAGTTTTTTACAACAAAATTTACCCGTGGATATCCTGGCCATCCAGGAGTCCCACTGTCCACAAGGTTCCGAGGACGCTTGGAAAACAATGCTCCTTCCATCCCTATCCTTTTGGTTGAAGCACTGTGGGGTGCTAATTCAGAAAAATAATTTTTCAAATTCACATCCTCAGAAACATTCCTAAATGGCTGAGTGCTCATCGTCACCTTCTCGTGGGCCAACGTTGTGCACACAATCATCAACATTTACACCCCAAACAGTGCACACGAGCGTCAGGAAGTTTTCTCATCAGTCAAATCCCTCCCCTTACCCCCTGATTCTTTCCTAGTTGGTGACATAAACTGTTGGCTAACCTCACCAACGGACTGGTGGCTGCCCTCACCCAACGCCCCACAGGGTCACATAGAACTACGCATTCTAAAAGCCACCCTTGGGTTAATGGATGCGCTGCCGTGACATGCCCCACTGCTCAAAAACATGACGCATCCCCATGTCCACAATGGCCAATTAAGGTCCATGACCCGCATCAACCTTATTTTAATGCCGGCGAAATTCCAACCCCATATCTCCCAATTCAAAACAACAAAAATGGAATTCTCCGACCACTGACTGGTCTTGATAACATACCACTTACCTGTCACAGTTGCAAAGGCCCCACATTGGTGCAAAATCCACCCCCCTGAGCTCGCGTCGCCAGGATTTTCCACATGGGTGGAAGAGGCAACTTTGGTGAAATTGTTTGTTGTACCATTTTGCATGGACCCCATTTCCACATGGGCAACTTTCAAAGAGGACACCATCCGCCACTATCGCCATCTCTCCTCCAGATGCTCACAAGCCACATTGGCGGTTATCTCAAGCGCTCTGGCGAAATTGGCCCATTTGGAGTCCAACATTCCAGCAACAGGATACAGCCCTGCATGGGGCTGGAAGTGGGTGGAGGCAGCCGCCCACCTCAACGCACTCGAAAGGCAACATAAACATTGGGTTTGTGTCCAATACAGGGCCACACGCATCACTAAAGGTGACAAGTGCACCGCATACTTCTTTAAAAAATCTTCCGCACCATGCCAGAGCATGGCCTGCACACAGGTGATGCGAAGATTGGATAATTCCATTGTGGACACACCAGCTGAAGTGGCAATCAAAATACAAAAATATTACTCCGAGTTATACTGAGCTGAACCAATTCAGCTGGCCAAAATGGTGAAATCCTCGACTGAGCTCATATCTGCACCATTTTCTGATACCCAGAAATAATGAATTTAATTACTCCGAATGAATTATGGACAGCCATTCGTGGTGCGCCAAACTGAAAATGCCCAGGCCCAGATGGCATTCCATATGAGTTCTACAAAAAATATTTCAAATATATATCCCCATTGCTGCTAGCCTCACTTAACCAAAGCCTGTTGGAAACGCGCCTCCTACCAGGAGGACATGAGGCCTTTACTGTCACACTCTTCAAGAAAGGGGATAAGCTTGACTTAGCCAACTGGCGCCCCATTTCTCTAACAAACACAGACACCAAAATTTTAACAAAAATTATGGCTAACCGTTTAGGGACTGTAGCATCTGCTATCATCTCCCCAGAACAATTCAGTTTCATACCCAGAAGGTCAATTTGGGATAACGTGCACTCTGTGGCTAATGTATGTCAGTCCACAGCCTCTGGGGCACTTGTATTCTTGGACAAATAAAAGCCTATGATAGAGTAAACTGGGAAGACCTTAGGACCTGCCTCCATCAATTACGCCTACCACCCCGCTTCATAGACTGGGTGATGCTGCTCACAGAATCTGCAACAATGGCAGTGCGTGGCCCAGGCTTCCTAACGGAAGTAGTCCGCCCTCAAAGGGGCCTGCGACAAGGGGACCCCCTCAGCCCACTCTTTTACAACTTCAGCCTTGACCCACTACTGCGAAATGTGAATGCCCAACTCACTGGGGTCCATGTGCCAGGCCAAACCCCAGTCAAGATGATGGCATTTGCAGATGATTGCGTGGTGGGGGTGTCTAATAATAAAGATGCACGCGCACTTGAAGCCCTCATCCAGGAATATTCCTGGGTAAGCAACGCGGCACTGAACGCCTCCAAAACCGAAATCATCCTCCTTGGTCGGTTTCAGAACTGCTGGGCCCCAGCAATTAGTTCCCAACCCAGCCCATCTGCTCGCCCACGTCCACGCCTTACTAACTCAACACACACCGCTCCACTGGTGCTCCCCTTCATGCCACGTCCTACCATAGGACCGGTGCGCCATCTGGGCGTGTGGATGGAGGCAGGCGGATATGCGTCAGCAGTAATGGAATGCCATATACTGGACAACGTGACGAAGCGAATCGCCTCTCTCAGAGCCCACCTTACTACCCTCACTGGCAGAGTTGTTCTTGCCAACTCTATGCTCCTATCCAAAGTCTGGTTTGGAGCCAACGCCATCCCCTTCTCACCAAGATTCTTCAAATCCCTGTATGCTTTGCTGCAAGGATGGCTTTGGTCAGTCTGCCATCCACCAGTACGGCTAGAGGTCATGTTTGGCCCTCATCATCAAGGTGGCATGGGCCTGCTTGACTTCAAAGCCCATGCGGCCAAGATCCTGGGCACTTGGATCGTGGCTGTCACCGCTCCTACACTCCCATCCCAACACTGGTCCTGCGCAGCCCACTCCAACTTCTCCCGAGCCTTGGGCCTCAACAATCCATCAAACCCCCACTCCCTGATGAAATACCTCGCATCACATACATCGGCCACAGGTCCTCACGGGACTAAAACCCACTACAAATGAATCCTACTCTCCATGCGAAGCGCAGAGTGGAGAATTTGTATTAGCGGACATACAACCTGAAGAGGCCGCCCCTCTCCTCAGTTCACACAAGAGGTACAGGGGCTACCCATCCATGATGGCGTGATCCCCATTCGACCCCATGTCCTATACAGGGTGGACTACCTGGACATGATGGACATCCCTTACTCCACTGAGACCCAAAAGACTATCTGGAAATATGCACACCATCCTCTGTTGCAGCCTCAAGTCCGCTCCCATGTGTGGCGCTGCCTGAGGCGGGTGTATCGTACAGCTGAGCGCTCTAACGCTTTACACTCATCCTGTGTCGTGTGTGGCCAGTATGGAACGCTGTTCCACCGCCTGGAGAAGTGCCCCACCTCTAAATTGATATGGCGCGAAGTCCAACGTCTGCTAGGCCAGGATCAAACGCATCCCTTCAGTCTGTCAAGAGATATGTTTGCTTCATCAATGGCCTCCCCCTCCCATCCTCCCTCCGTGCTCTGGTGGTTGCAATCGCCATGTGGACTATCCACACGATTGTCTTGGATGCCATCGCTGGCTCCATCCCCACCCTCCCAGAAGCTGTCCACAGATTCCGGTCTCATTTGGTGGACCACTTTCAAGCGTGGATGTTTGGATATCTCCCACCGCGTCGCTAACAGCTGGTCTCCTCCTGGTTCCCAGTCTGGTTCATCAAATCAGACCCCTTTCTCCACACGTGCTCAATAGTGGCTACGGCCCCTTCACACATTCCCTCCAGCTCCCGATAAGTGGCATTCCCACTGGCAACAAGAGATAGCATCGCTTCTCTGGGGTGCCTCCCCTGGTACTAAGTTTATCTTTCCTGAGTCATATTCGGAAGTGTCCGTCCCATGGTCAGCCTTCCCTGCAATAAATTTAAAAATTTAAAAATCATTGCACCTATGGCGCGACCAGCTCGCTTTGATGAGGTACTACCACCATTTATCAAATTGTCTCAATATGGGGAGCTGAAGCTTGTTTTGGATACCTTACTTCAGGCGCAAAAAATGCTTTTTCAGGAGAATATGAATATTACTGAGCAAGGGGAGGATACCCCAGTGGTAGAATAGAAACCTCTACCGCTGCCTCCCTGAGTTTGATTCCAGTAGAGGAACTTTGGGTAGGGGATGACTATGACTGTGTTGGCGTTGTGCACCAAAGCCCCAAACTGAGATAGAAAATAGCAAAGGCGGTCCATGAAGTTCCTGGCCTATCATATGCCATGCATGGAGGTTTTACAGATTTTATCTTCCTTTCCCATTCATTTGATTTCCCCTCAATCAGTGCGGTATCATCCCCAGGTTGGCCCACCTCAAATAAAATTTAAAATTTAAAGAATATTACTGAGTAGCTCAACTATGCCTTCCGCCAACTGCTCCTGGTAGGCGACCATACCAATCAACTTGCCAACCTCTTGAGCAGCACGACGGAGTGGCTAGACTGTGAAGAGTATAAATTAGATAAGGTTGTTAAGGAAAAGGAAATCTGCAGTGACAGGATGCCCCCATTTAACCGTGATGGTAACATACACAGGTTTTTTCTAGCAGTTTGAGTTTGCCATAGAGGGGGCTTCTGATCAGCGGAAAGCTAAACTGTTGTTATCCACATTGGATGTTTCAAGTGCTTATCAAGTTACATGTTATCTAAAAAATAGTACTGTAGCTTACCAAGAAGTGAAGGAGACTGTAATATGTCTGTTTGGAGGCAAAGCAAAAATGGCTCAGTGCAAGGCGGACTTTTTGTCAATATCTTTTCAAAAATATGAGTCTTTAATACAGTTTGCGGAGCAGTTCACTAATGAGGCTCATGTGTTGTTGGGTGCAAATGTCTTATCTAATGAGGAAGTGGGAATAGCGATGACGGCGGCCATCAAGCTCTATCACGAATTGCATAATGCTATGGCGTACACTCTTTAGGAGGATGCGGAGTTACTTAAAATCATCCATCATTTACACCATCTATCTGTCACCTTTAGTGCTCCCAACATGGAACAGAAGGATCCTGCATCTGCCATTAAAATTCCGCTAAATGAAGGATCCTGCATCTGCCATTAGAATTCCGCTAAATGAAGGATCCCAACAATATAGGGGCAATCCATGGGTTACCCCTTGGTCACTTAACTCATGGACGGGTCCTTTCCGTCCCTATTGTGATCAACCCGCTTATCCTTGGGCCCATAATAACCTGTGGTTTAATAGTAGACCTAGACCTTCTGGGGTAATTCAGAGATGAGTTCTGGTCCCAAACGCTTGTTTCTCGTGTGGCCAAACAGGCCATCACGCGGTTAGTTGTCAGGCCAAACCAAAGGTACACACAGTATCCATTGTCCCAAATGAACAGGGAAAAGGGCGAGTGGAGTAGAGACAGGACGCTCTGCTTCTGCTGATTCAAATGTAATTTTCCCTGATGTTTATCATGAGTCACTTTGTGTCAGCCCTGGGGCACACTCTAATGATTTACTATATCAACAGATTTGTTACCATCTTTTGGCCTCCAGCTGGGGAGAAACCCCAATAATGCAGACATGGGGTTCCGCCAAGATGTGCATAAGCCATATGCCTGGCAAATCCTTGAGCGGAATGGTACAGTCAATGGTGAACCCTTTGCATATGTCGCAGCTTTAGAGGGGGTGGAGGTGGCGATTCCTGTAGAAAAGGTTGCTCAGGAGTATTCTCACGTTAGGGCTGGTATGCTCACTTTTCTGGATAATCAAACACCCTTGGATGTTTATGTAACAAACACCAGGGGTTCTTTTTATTTGGAATGTACATATTGTGACATATTCATACAGAATACCAAAATTTTGGCGATCATTGATACAGGCGCTCCTGTCAATATAATATCCACAAAGCTTGTGGCTAAGCTTCCACTGAAACCAGATGCGGACCACTGATTAGTGTATGGGACTGCGGGGGCACAGAGTACTGTGTCAGAAGGCGCATATAGCTCATTGCCTTTGAGGTTTGGGTCAGTCAGTGCATCCGCTCCAACTGTGGTGTTGCCTAATGGCCACTATGACATGTTGATAGGCGCCACATTTATGTTTCACTTTGGAGCTGTGGTTAATATGGTGGAGGAAACCATCAGTATCCTGGGACAACGGATCACCATCTATTTTACTTCCAGCAGAGTCCCAGATGACCCAATCCGCGCTGGTCAAATTAATCTCACTATAGCAATGGTGTGATTCCTGTAAGATATCGGCAGATGAGGTGGAGGACCCAAATGCTTCCAAACCAGATTTACGAGTACAAAGGGATTCTACTATGAGTCGCAAATGCTTTGACTATCACTTCTGGGAATCAGGTCATAATTGGTACGGAGCTTGAAATTGATATACTGGGAGGTCTGTACGGAGAGGTTGTGGGGCCCTATCAACAATTTTGGCTCAAACCTCATGTGGCTCCTGGGTTACTGTTACCAAGGCAAGGGGAAGTGAAGGTGTTGGTAGCAAATATGCAGAAGGAGGTGATAAAGGTTCAGTGGCACCAAGTGGTGGCTTACCTGCACCTGATCCCTCTTGATGAGGTCCATCAGATACATGACTTTGGTTCTTGGGAATATCTTGACTTGCCTTTAAAAACCACCTTCAATGTAATGACTGTGGTTCCACAGGAGGCGCTAATTGGTCTATCGGAGAATCAGAAGGACAGGGTGATGGATCTATTAGAGAAGCATCACAGCATTTTTGCAACTGACAATCATGACTTGGGTTGTGCTCATAGGGTCATGCATTGGGTGGACACGGGAGACCACCCCCTCTATCAGGTCATGACCTATCCGATGCTCAAAGGCAGCAGAAAAAGTTGTATCTGCAGAAATAGATACATTGGTGGAACAGGGAATGTTGGAGCCGTCAAAAAGTCCCTGGGCATCACAGTGCTAATTGTCAAAAAGAAAGATGGCTCCAATTGAGTAGTAATAAATTATTGGAAACTTAACAGCATTACAAAAAAAGATTCATACCCACTTCTGCAAATTGATGACGCGTTAAATTGGTTAGGTGGGGCCAAGTATTTCTCTGCTATGGACTTGATATCAGGGTACTGGCAGATCGAGTTGCCCATGGTGGAACAAGAAAAATGCGCTTTAATCACCATAAAATGATTGTTCCAGCCTACACGTATGCCACAGGGTTTGTGCAATGTTCCCACTACGTTCAGGCAGGCTATGGATACTATTTTGGGTGATCTAAAGCTGTCTTGCGTTCTTGTCTACCTTGACAATACCAACATGTTTTCACGAATGTTCACGGAGCAATTGGGACGCCTGGAGCAAGTGTTCCACCGCCTGGCTGATGCTAATATCAAGATTAAGCCCCAAAAGTGCCACTTTCTTAAGGAATAATTGGAATACCTCGGCTTTGTGGTAGACTCCAAAGGGCTTAGTCCTCAGCTGGCCAAGGTGGAAGCCATCTGCAAGATGACTCAGCCAAGCAATAAGCGGGAAATCCAGGTGTTATTGGGGATGGTCGGTTACTACCAGTGGTTCATTACCAACTTCAACTGTATCAGGGCTCCACTCTTTGAGCTACTTAAGAAAAATGCTGCCTTCAACTGGACGGATTGATGTCAAACCGCTTTTGATGTATTACGAACTGCATTGGCTAGCGCGCCTGTTTTACAATACCCCAATTTTGAAAAAGAGTTTATTGTGCAAATGGACGCTTCTCTTTCCGCTGTAGGGACTGTGTTATCCCAAAAAGACGATGACAGTATGGAGCACCCTATTGCATATTGCAGCCGCAGTTTAACTGGCACTTAACAGAATTACACCATGACTGAGTGGGAATGTTTAGTGGTATTCTATACATATAAAAAATTCTAGGTCAACCTCCATGGGGTGAAATTTAAAGTGGTAATGGATCACGCTCTTTGGGCTGGCTATAGAACTTGCGGGAACCTGAAGGGTGGCTCACGCGATGGGTTTTGAAGCTCAAAGCATATAATTTTGAGATAATGCATTGTCCAGGAGCAAAGCATCAGAATGTGGACTGTCTTTCCCGTTTACCCACGGTCAGCACTAAAGCGGATGTGGCGGACATAATGTTTGAAAAGATGATTGTGGGCAAATATCACGATGAGCCGCTGCCCATGATCAAAGTGTTGGATGGGCTTTAGCAGTATACCTTTTTGCTCAACGGGAATTATATAAGCGGATTGAGGATTTGACACTGAGTTTCCCAAAACCCTCTGCCAGGCCTGCAATAATTATGGATACTCATAGAGCGGTAGGTCATGGAGGGTTGAAAAAGATGCTGGAGTTCTTGCAACCCCACTACTATTGGGAGAGTATGCACTACGATGTGCTTGAGATGAATGGTTGTTGCCATCAGTGCCAAGTGGAGAAACCATTCCACCGAAAGACCACCTACCAGCTAGTTAAACCTCAGTTCGCATGGCATACATTTTTTTAGATGTTAAGGGCCTCTTCCAACTGGTGTGAACTGCTCCAAATATATAATAGTTGCCATCAACCATTTGACAAGCTGTGTGGAATCAAGGGCTATCAAGGATTTGAGGGCTGTCACTACCACCAAGTTCATCCTGGAGTGTGTCATACAGCGCCATGGTTGTCCGCAATTTATCCTAATGGACAATGGAACCAATTTTACATCACATATATTGGCCAAATTGAACGAGCTCATGGCAATCCATGGGGTCTCAACTACCCCCTACCACCCTGAATCT
Organism: Massospora cicadina; assembly: GCA_022478985.1. Taxonomy (NCBI): domain Eukaryota; kingdom Fungi; phylum Entomophthoromycota; class Entomophthoromycetes; order Entomophthorales; family Entomophthoraceae; genus Massospora; species Massospora cicadina. The sequence continues at coordinate 10,404 of JAKSZP010018927.1, read as the reverse complement.
AACGGTATGGTGGAACGGTCAATGGGACCTTGGTAAATATTCTACGCAAGCTTGTAAATGAGTGGCCGTCAGACTGGAGCACCCTTTTATCCAATGCTGTCTTCGCGTACAATAAAAGTACCACTCAGCAACTGGTAAGAGTCCATTCCAATTGCTCTATGGACAACATCCAGCGCTACCTGCATTGCTTTACTCCTGTGTGGAGGATACAGGCCAAGTTAAGCCCCACCGCTAGTTGTCTACCTTAATAAACATGCTGATTAAGCTCAGAACGAGGCATACTCCACTAGTCTTGCCAAGAAGATTTGGGATCATGTAGCTGATCAATGTAGATGCAGCAGTCTTCTACAGTTTGGGGTGGGGGAATTGGTCCTGTTTTACAACCAACATGGGTTTGGAAGAAGGAACAAGCTCGTCAGCATATCGAGCAGACCATTTGAGATCATTGAGAAGACTGGGGCTGACACTTACACCATTAAGGAACCTGCGGGTGGTCAGATAATTAACTGAGTACATGTGAAGTTCCTTCAGCCTTATAAGCAATAGGCGCTTATTGTCCAGTCAAGGGGGTAATGTTGAGTTTTCAATATGACTGGGAAATAAACTAGTTTTCCAGTAGATTGTAAATTAGATGCAAAGCAAGCTCTGAGGGTGAGTAATAGGTTAGAGCAATGTGAGGTAAATTGATCAAATCAATTAGCGTTCAGTAATTAAGGAAATTCCGACGAAGCCTCAATGATCAAACAAACTCTACATTGATAGTGAATAGAGATTGACTAAGAAAAGTGTGTCAAATCCGTTGAAGAATACCAAGGGTTAAGGGTTGAGAGAGAGAGAATTGAAAGAGGGTTTTTAGAAGAAGAAAAGAGGGGAATAAAGAAAAAGTGAGTAGGTTTAAGTAGAGAGTATAAGCAGAAAAGGTCTGACAGGTAAATATTATTAAATAAAAGTAGTGAAGCTGGGGCGATTGCCTCATATTTTATATAAGTTTATTAAATTTATTTTAGGGCCAACGATCTCCATATCGTTTGGCCATTGCTCAGTGGGCTAAACCCTGTGCAACTCATTCAGCGGAAAAAAGTCATATCCGCCAAAAGTTAACATTGCCCTTATTCGAGTTACAACAGCTGTCTAACTTCTGGTCCTGACCTGCTTATGAGAATTGCTAGTACTAAACTTTCGGGCTGGGCTTATTTATGCTGACTCTCAACAGTCAAACTATTAGTCTGGGCCTGATTATGCTAATTGATAACAGTTAAAATATCAGCCTGGGATATCTTATGATAACCAAGGACATGGGCCCTACAGAGTAAATTGTTTTCATTGTGTTTAACCTGGGCACCTTGCACAGAGTTGCCCCAATCGTCAGGTACATTATGTACAGAAAGACTAGTACTGTCAGGGGAAAATAGAGTGGAGTAGAGATGGGACCCTCTACCTCAGCTATCCTAAACCCAAACGTCCTGCATGAACCTATGGTAGTATATTACACTAAAGTCCCTCAGTATGATGTTGAGCTCCTATATCAGCTGGGCAGGAAGATATATAAACTTACACAAGTTCAAGCAAAGGCCCCGGAGGAAGAAGGACCCCAGGAACAACCTAAGCCTTACGCCGGTCAATTTTTCAGACAAGTATCTCCTGACAAGCTGGGTCAGTCCTCCGATGTGCTTTCTCTGAAAGGAATAAACGTCACCCTCCTGGTGAAGCTATTGTTAAAAAATACTCTAAAGTCGGTGAGAGTATTATGAGTTCCTTGGAAAAAGAATTCTTTAAATGTCCATGTATTAAACAGTCAGCATTCTTCTTATTCTGAGTTTATATACTGTGACATTTTTGTAGAAAAACTAAGTATGCGCTATAATAAATATGGGCGCCCTGATCAACATAGTTTCACTAAGTTGGTTGCAAAGTTGATGTTAAAACCCAATGTAAAACATTGAATTGTGCATGGACTGTTTGAGCGGAAAGCACGGTCTCTGAGGGAGCTTACAGCATGCTAACCTTGCGGTTTGGGTCAATTGCCATTGTAGAGCCAGTGATAATGTTACCAAATGATAATTACGACAGTTAACTGGAATTGCACTCATGTGGCACTTCAGTGCTGTTGTTGATATGACAGAAAAGACCTTAAAATTTTGGGGCAATGAGTACTGGTTTATTTTACCCCCAGCGGAGTGCTAAAGTATCCAGTGCATATGGGACATGTCAACCTTGCTTATAGTGACGGCATAATTCCAGTTCTCTACCACCGACTAAAGAAGAAGACCTGGGTCCAACACTGCAGAAATATGAGTATTGAGGGCTGCCTCTCTGAGCTGCCGGTCTATATCCATCCCCTCCACCCACCAAGTAATAGTAAGAACCGAGTTAGAGGTAAAATACCAACCAGGCCATGGGAAGGTTATTGATCCCTATCAACAATTGCGGCTTGAACCCCATGGGGCTCCAGGCATTATTCTGCTGGTACACCAAAAGATCAAGGTTTTACTAGAAAACCTACAAAATAACCATTGCAGATCCACTGGAATCAAAGAGTGACAATTCTACGCTTGACCCCTGTTGAGGAGGTCCTTCAGGTCATGAATTTCAGTCGCTGGATGAATTTGGTCTACCTGTTAAACTGCAGCCTGGCATAATGGCAGTCAGTCATGCACAAAAATTTAATGGGGTTATTGGAAGAACAGAAGGATTATGAGATAGCTTTATCTTAGAAAAATATAAGGAGATTTTTGCTGTCAATGACCATGATTTAGGGTGCGCTTGGGGGTTCCATTGATTGGACACTGGGAATCATCCCCCAATTAGGTCTCAGAAGATCCGCCAATTGAGAGCAGCTGAAGATGTAGTTACTGCGTAGATAAGGAAGCTATTGGAACAAGAGATGCTGGAACTGTCAAAGAGTTCATAGGCCTCACCTGTTCTAATTGTAAAGAAAGAAGGACGTTACCAACTGGGTAGTGTAGCGCACAGGTTCTTTCCAATATGTGATAAACGAGCTGGGCAGCACCAGCCATTTCACAGACCACATGACTGATAGTCCCATGGAGAAACACCGTCTCACCCTGTGCGCCATTCCCAAAATTCCTGACACATTCACAGACTAGAGTTCCAGAAATGATACAAGAGAGTAGTAAGGCCTGTCCTCAATGTAGTGCCGGAAACAAGGCCAAAGCCTGGCCTAGATCAATTGCTGATCTCATTGTTTGGGCTATTTTGACCACGATTCCTTTTTAATAAATTTATTGCGGGAAGGCTGACCAGGGGACGGACACTTCCAATAAGACATCAAAGAAAACGAATCTCATGAAATAGGAGGGCACCCCAGAGAAGCTAATGCTGTCTCCTGTTGCCAGCGGAAACGCCATTACTGGGAGGGGGAACGTGTATAGGGGCAGGAGCCACAATTGAGCACGTGTGGAGGAAGGGGTCAGAGTTGATAAACCAAACTGGGAACCAGGAGGAGACCAACTGGAGGCGACATGGTGTGATATATCCAAGAATCCACTCTTGAAAGTGGTCCACTAAGTGCGACTGGAACCGGCGTACAGCTTCTTGGAGGGTGGGGGTGGAGCCTGATATAGCATCCAAGACAATCGTGTGGATAGTCCACATGGCAATTGCGACCACTAAAGCATAGAGGGAGGGTGGAAGAGGGGAGGCCATTGATAAAGCAAACATATCCCTAGACAAACTGAAGGGCTGTGTCTGATCCTGGAAAAGCAGACGTTGTACCTCACGCCATATCGCTTTAGATGGAGGGCACTTTTCCAGGCGGTGAAACAGCGTTCTGTAATGGCCACACATGACACAGGATGAGTGTAAAGCGTTAGAGCGTTCAGCAGTATGGTACACCCTCCTCAAGCAGCGCCACACATGGTATCAGATATGAGGCTGCAGAAGAGGGAGGTGGGCGTACTTCCAAATGGCTTTCTGGGTATCAAGGGAGTAGGGGATATCCATCATGTCCAGGTAGTCCACCCTGGACAAGGTATGGGGCCTCGCGGGTATCAAACCATTCAGAATGGGTAGTCCCTGTACCTTATGGGTGAACCAAGGAGAGGGGCGCCCCCTCTGGGCTGTGTGCCCACAAATACAAATCCTCCACTCAGCGCTCCGCAAGGAGAGGAGGATCCGCTTGAAGTGTGGTGTAGTCGCATGTGGACCTGCGGCTGAAGGATGGGAAGCCAGATAGTTAACAAAGAGTGTGGGAGGGACGTCTTGGTGAGGACCAAGGCACGGGAGAAGTTGGAGTGGGTTGCACGGGACCAGTGTTGGACTGAAATTGTAGGGTTGGTAACGGCCGCGATCCAGGTGCTCAGGATCTTGGCAGCATGGGCCTCAAAGTTGAGCAGGCCCATGCCACCACTATGGCGAGGGCAAAACATAACCTCCAGTCGCACTGGCAGTGGGCGGCTGACCAAAGCCACCCTTGCAGAAAAGCATACAGTGATTTGAAGAAACTTGGGGAGAAAGCGATGGCGTGGGCCCCAAACCAAACTTTGGAGAGGAGCATAGAGTTGGCTAGTACAACCCTGCCAGTAAGGGAAGTAGGACGGGCTCTGAGGGAGGCTTTGCGTTTTGTCACATTGTTCAGAATATTGTTTTCCATCACCGTTGAGGCATACTTGCCTGCCTCCAAACACACCCCCAAATGGCGGACTGGCCCAACGGTGAGGCTTGGCACAAAGGGGAGAACAAGTGGGGCGGTGTGGGTTGGGCAGGGTAAGCAAGCGCGTGCGCCAGCAGATGGGGTGGATTGGAAACAGGGCGCTGAAGCCCAGCGGGCTTGATACTGACCAAATAGAATGATTTCAGTTTTGGAGGCGTTGAGTGCAGCATTACTCACCCTGGAGTAAAGCTGGATAAGAGCTTCATGCGCGCGTGCATAATGATTGTTAGACACTCCAACAACACAGTCATCTTAAAAATGCCAACATTTTGACTGGGGCTTGGCCTTGCACATGAACCTCAGTGAGGTGGGCATTCACATTATGAAGAAGTAGGTCAAGGGCTGAAGTTATTAAGAGTGGGCTAAGAGGATCCCCTTGGCGTAGGCCCCTTTGAGGGAGAACTACATCCGTGAGAAAGCCAGGGCCATGCACAGCCATCGTGGTGGATTCCGTCAGCAGCATCACCCAATTGATGAAGTGAGGGGGTAGGCGGAATTGGTGTAGGCAGGCCCTGAGGTAATCCCAGTTAACTCTATCATAGGCCTTCTGTTGGTCTAAAAATACTATTGCACCAGAGGACATGGACTGACAGGCGTTGGCCAAAGTGTGCACGTTATCCCAAATTGACCTTCTGGGTATGAAGCTTAATTGTTCCGGGGAGATGATAGCAGAGGCAACAATCCCTAGATGGTTAGCAATAATTTTAGTAAAATTTTTTGTATCAGTGTTGGTTAGAGAAATGGGGCGCCAGTTGGCCAAGTCTAGCTTATCCCCTTTTTTGAATATCGTAATGGTGTAGGCCTCTTGCCCTCCTGGTAGGAGGCGCGTTTTCAAAAGGCACTGGCTAAGAGAGGCAAGCAACAGTGGGGATAAATACTTGAAATACTTCTTATAGAACTCATAAGGAATGCCATCAGGGCCTGGGCATTTCTTATATGGTGCACCGTGGACGGCAGACCAGAGTTCGTCTGGAGTAATTAAATTTATCAAATTTGGGAAATGGGAAACAGTGCAGATGTGTGCACTATCAAGAAAATTCACCATTTCAGCTAGTGGAATTGGGTCGGATCAGTACAATTTGGAGTAATAGTTTTGTATCTCAATCACCACTTCAGCTGGCGTATCCACTACGGAATTGTCTGGCCTTTGCACCTGTGTACAGACCAAGCTCTGGCGCAGTGCAAAGAATTTTCAAAAAAAGTAAGTGGAGCATGTGTCGCCCACTATGATGTGTTTGGCTCTGTACTGAACACAAACCCAATGCTTGTGTTGTCACTCAAGAGCATTAAGGTGGGTAGCTACTTCTGCCCACTTGTGACCCCAAGCAGGGCTATAGCCCATGGCTGGGACGTTAGACTCCAGGTGGGCCAACTCTTCCAGAGTGTGCGAGATGACCGCTGAGGTGGATCATGAGCATCAGGAGGAAAGGTGGTGAGCCTGGCAGATTGTGTCCGCATTGAAGGCAGACCATGTGGAAATTGGATCAGCGCAAAATGGTGTGATAATCTCTGGAGCCATGGTCATAATTTACATCCATAAGGAAAACCTGGTGACACAATTTCAGCTGGGTGAAGTTTGCACCAACTCGGAGCCCAAGCTGCTGGGTTGGATAGGCAGAAGGATATCAAAACCATCCTGTGATCAGAGAAATTGATCTTTGTTATGGTGAAATGGGAAATCTGGGTAAAAAATTGCAATGGCGCGAGGATAAGGTCAATGCGGGACATGGACCTTAACTGGCTGTTGTGGATGTGGGGGCGCGACATGTTTTTAAGAAGCGGAGCATGACGCGGCAGAGTATTGACCAACCCTAGGTTGGCCTTGAGGACGCATAGTTCAACGTGTCCCTGTGGTGGGGAAGATGAGGAAGGCCAGCGGTCAGTGGTTGGGTTTAACCAACAGTTCATGTCGCCAACAATGAAAGGGTTAGGGGCAACAGAATGGAATTGACTGACAAGAAAAATCCTAACGTTCTCATGAACAGGTCAGGGCATAAATGTTGATGATAGTGTGTAATTTATCAGCCCACAAAAAAATTGACAATGAGGATGCAGCCACTAAGGAAGGGTTCAGACAATAAAAGTCTTTAAAATTATTGTTCTTTCAAACTAGCACCCCACAGTGCTTGAACCAGAAGGAGAGGGAAGGGAGGAGCATGGTTTTCTATGATTCCTCGGAACTGCACAGACAGTGGGACTCCTGAATGGCCAGGATATCCACGGGCAAATTTTGTTGTAAAAAACTCAGTTTCCTAGCCCAGGATGGTGAGGCCTTGAGTCTGGAGATGTTCAACATCCCTAAAGTAAAGGCTTCCCCCATCGCACCTTAGGTGCAAGGGGAAGGGCACCTGAGCCCTTCAGCCTTCTCTTGTTCTTCATGGCGCTTGTTGGCGCCTCAGGTACGTGGTGCAACATTTTCAGTGGTATGGGTAACCTTAGCAGTTGGGTTCGCGTTGGCTTTTGCCTTCGCTCTTTTCCCTGCTGCAGGATGAGATTTTTGTGGTGCGTGCATTTGTGGTGCACCAACGCTTGATTTTGAATTGTCAGCAGGAAGGTTAAAGACCAATTGAGTTCCAATAGATGCTTGGGCGCATTGGTCAGGTGAAACTGACTCGCCCATCGGGATTTCAGCTTGGGCTGCCCAATCAGCTTGGGCGTCCCAATCAGATTGGTTGAGAGACTCATGAGATGCTTCCGCTGCAAAAGTCTCAATGTCCTCCTGGCGCTGGGAGGGCGGGTAGTGGAAGTGGTCTTGGCCGCCTCCTTGGCCGCCGCCTTGCGGGCCTGTTTGGTCTTCTTCCACTCTTGAGGGGATATTGGCTTCACTAGTAAGTAGCATCCCTGCGCTCCCCATGGGAAGGCTGCCTTTGTATTGGCAGTTGGTTCATAGTGGGCTCCACCTCTGCACATTGAATCCAAGGGAATTTCTTGGAATGGGATGCCCTCCTTGGAGGGGCAGGTGTGTGCCTTGTGGCAAAATGTGTCAAAAAAGGCGCAGATGGGAGGTGCGCTGTCCACGGTGACCCTGAAGGAGTGAGTGACATGCCCCTTGATGTTGACAAAAGTGGTGTGCAGAATTTGGGTTAGATCCTTTGCTATCCCCTCGGCTGGGGTTAGAACTGCAATTGCTTTACCAGTGCACAGGTTTGGCATCAGCTTAAAGCGCTGCATTTTGAAGGATTGTATTTCGCCATATATGGTGAGCCCAGCCTTCAGGTGTTGTTTGATTATGGCGCGTTTGACCATAGTGGTCAGAAATTCAAAAGTTACAAAAATTTGATTTGATTTTGTCAACCTTGTGCACTTAGTTTTGATGTCCCACTTCCCATCTGGGAGGTCTACTACAACGCGCACCATTGCAGCTTTGTCCGCCGCTTCCTTGCTTTCAAAACTAAGATCCGGCCAACCGCGTGGCATGGAATGAGGTGTGACATACACTGCGTTTGGGAAATGAGTGTGTACGATCCCACAAAACTTTTCCTAAAGCGCCGTCTGCTGAATATCCAGGAATACCCATACTCCATGTTCCACCAACAAGAGTGGTTGAGAGTGTGACATATTGATGTACTGGTTGCATCCCGCTTGTCAAGCTAAAATTTCTGGGGAAATGGTTACCGCCAGGTTTTGTTAAGTTTTTCTATTCCTCCAGGTTAACTGGGGCATTTGCAAACTTTAGATGTTGTGGGGCTAACACCTGTGCCCTTGACCTTACTTGCCCAACTGCTCTCACAACATGGGCGTCAACTAATCTCCTCGGTGAGATTATCAAAATTTTCCAGACTTGAATTGAATAATTGTTGCAAAAGTGATTGCAATGAGAGAGAAAAGCTTTCTTTTTAATAAAATAAACTAAATTTAAACAAGAAAATTGATTTTTATTTTATTTTCCAATTGAGAAAACAAAAATGGATTTGCAGTTGTCATTTTCTCATTTTAAAGCATTTCTGAGATTTTAATATATCAAAACCCTAAATTAAGCTCTCAAGCAACATCCACACTGTTGCACATGAAAGTCTCAAGTCCCACATAATGAAAACTTGGAGGATTATAGACACTAGGCATTCAATATGCCAGATCAGTCCTTGTTCTCAAATCCTCAAATCCTTACCTATGACTTCCATTACTAGTGGTTTTTGTGATTATTCCAACTTACAAAATCTGCCCTTCAAATTTGTGCACCAATTTGAGCTGATATTCATGAGGTCAATGTGCGGATCAGGCTGTCCCCTGATTATCACATCACCCCCTTGTAAATCTAAAAACTCCCAGATTTTCTTGGGGCAGCGTGCTTACTCCTCTAGCATTTTCCAGGTCACTTCCTCCACCGGGTATTACTTCCATTTTACCAAAAATTGCTTGTGACCCCTGACCCAATGCTCCTTCAGGATCTGCTTGACCTCATATTCCTGTTTATTCTCCTCTTGTGGGTTCAGTGACCCAGGCCGCTCTGGTCCCTGCCCTTGAAATCCTCGAAGTTGAGAACCATGGATAACTGGATGGGCTTTTGACCCTTTCAGGAGGTCCAATTCAAATGCCACCTTGTTAAAAACCCAGATCACCCTATATGGGCCTAAGAGTTTTGGTCCAAGTTTCTGGCTCTTCACTGATTTTGCATAATTCTTCGCCACCACCAATACCCATTTCACTGGAGCAAATGATGGGTCTAGCACGCTTTGTCGATCACATACAGTTTTTGCTGTACTGTGGCATGCTCCAGTTTGTTTTTCAATTTCCTTCTGATTTTGGTCATTCATTGGTATAATTCGGCTGCCCCTTGGCATACTCCACTGTTTGATCCTCCATCCAACGCTGTATTGGATCCATAATTAGCATAAAATAATGACATTCCTGTCAATGATTGGTGGTGGTTATTATAAGTAAACTGAGTATATCTAATCCAGGTAACCCAATTATCCTGCCAATCTGAGATATAGCATCGGAGGTATTGCTCCAATATCTGGTTTACCCTCTCTGTTTGCCCATTGGACTGGGGATGGTAAGCCAACGCCCTACACGGGCAAATCTTTAGATTACTGAGCAGACTTGACCAGAATTTTATACAAATTTGGGGACCCCAATCTGAAATGATCTCTGCAAGTAGGCCATGATGAGTGAATATCTCGTTGATAAAACACTTGCAGTGTCTTTGGCTGAGAATTTTGAGGTAAATGGGAAAAACTTGGCATATTTTGTTAACCAAATCGATGACAACCATTATTGCATCCTTACCCTGGATCTTAGGTAACCATGTAATGAAATCCATGCTGACTGACCCCCACTGCTGACTCAGAATTTGGAGTGGAACTAACTTACCTGCGGACTGCTTTCATGAGGGCTTTAAATGCGCACAAACCAAGCACTCCGCCACATATTTTTTATATCCTTTTGCAGTCCATCCCATGAATACTTCCATTGCATCAAGTCAATAATCTTTTCAACATCTGGATGTCCCGCCAGCTGGTGGTAATGCGAAGCCTGCAGCACTTCCTTCTGCAGTGATGGGCTTGGAAACCATATCTACAATTCATGATATATAATTCCATTTTTCTTCCAATATGTAATAAGATGGCTGTGCTGATGGCCCTCTGCCGTTTCTGCCCATAACCGCTGCCTGAATAGTGTCCTCCTTTGCTTTCTTCAGACTTCCATCTCCAGTTCATCCTCCTCACTAACCATCATGGCAAGTAGGTCTTCCTGGGATATGGTTGCTATGTTGTAATTCTCCAAATCTG